>JBBPND010000556.1:0-10226 GCA_038090655.1 Gastroboletus turbinatus | reverse complement strand
TCTGCTACGTTGTGTCGCTCATGACCACGTCTAGAATGACCGGTGCGTACTGACAAGACGGAGCTGCGTTGATGCTGACCGCCAGACAAGAGCATCCCCCACTCACCGAAATCAACGTTGGTAGAGCGACAAGGGCAGTGACATTCTCAGCGAATGGCGAGTATCTCGTGAGCGGCGGATCGAAGGGGGTTCAAGTGTGGCGAGTAAAAGATGGGGAACAAGTGGCAAAAATGGAAGTGGGGTGGGTCTGGTGTCTCGCTGTGTCGAAGGATCGCAGATGGATCGCAGCAGGGACATCGGACGAGGTGTTTGCCTGGGATGCAAAGACATACGAAAAAGTTTTCTCATACAAGGAAGACAGGGGCGTCAACGGAGTCGATTTCTCGCCCGACTCGACTCGACTCGTCGTTGCATCGCGGAACTGCACGGCCACCGTTTGGGACTTTGCAACCCAGAGACGAGTGGTCGGTCCACTTCGCCACGAGGGTCCGGTGGTAGCAGCGAAATACTCACCGCAAGGTGGTCGAATCGCGACAGCCACTGAAGACTCAATTCGGGTCTGTGACAGCAACGATGGCCGCTTGCTCGTCGACATCAAAGTAAAAGTAGCCCCGTGGTACAACACTGGTCTAGTCTGGTCAAATGATCAGCTCGTCGTCGTATCCGAAGGCGAAATCAAGCAAATCGAGGCATCCACCGGGTCAGCGGTCTCGCGATGGCCACTGGTTCCCGATACCATGAGGTCCTCGTGCATTGCCCTGTCACAACGTGGAGAATTCATCGCATACTCTGCAAATCGTAGCGTCATGTTTTGGGACACGTCGATACACACCCAGCTTGGGCTCATCCAACACGCTCAATCCATACGTTCAATTGCGCTCTCACCAGACTCCCGGCTTCTCGCAATTGGCGGAGATGACGGCAGAATCACCATTAACAGTTTATCCCGCATCACTGTAAGTATCGCGTATTGTTGGATTACGGCGTATCTAAACACCTTTACTGCCAACCCATCTTGCTTCGATCGCGTTTCCTCATAGGAATCGATCCCGTTGTCTCGTCTACACCCAACATTCCAGGAACCAGAAATTCATATCGACGACGCTGTGCTTGATTCGTGGAACCACAATCAGCTCGCCAACGCGGATGCATTGTTGACCCAAACAATCGCTGAGTCTCCGCATCCAAGCCATCATGTATTTGCTAGTCGAGCTCTCGTCAGAGCTCGTTTGCGAAAGTGGGACGCAGTAATTGATGATGCCAGAAAGGTTTTCTCTTCTTTGCTCTCCCACATGCTGACGCTAATTCACACCAAGTCCATCGAAATCCAGCCCTCCGTCATTGGCTACATTGCAAAGAGTGTAGCGCTTGCCGGCAAGGGGGAAAGACATGCCGCATATCGGGCTTGCGACATCGCATTCGAACACTTCCATTCAACTCATGTTACCTTTCTCCTTCTCGTCAAGGTGTGTATCCCGTGCACTCCATCTTGATTTCCCCTCACCTGCTCATATTGTTCAGGCTGTCATCGTGTTTATGGCCGGCGAGCATGACGATGCGATATCCCGCTTAGATGATCTTATTGCTACTCTTCCCTTCGACTCAATATGCTATGTTGTCCAGGCACGTGGATTACGTACTAACACAACAATGTCACCACTGATATTGCGGCAGGCATACATGTACCTTCTCCTTGGAAACTCGCGCATGCGGAGCAGCGACTACAAGGGCGCAATACAATCATTTGAGCGTGCATGGACCCAGATGCGACGCCACGCAAGTCAACCACTTCTGGTGATTTCGTTGGTAAGCTTCGATCCGACTATCCCGCGACGTGTAGACAACGGTCATCGTTTTTGTCAGATATCCGGTTGGACGTTTGATAATCTCGGCATCACGATCCGACAGCGTCTTTGTGAAGCCCTATATGGAGCAGGTCTTGTGAAAGAGGGAGGCGATTCTCTCCTCGAAATGGTAAATACCTTTCATGAAGAGGTCTATACAAGCGGACCTATAATCAAGTGGGTTTCTGGTGAGTTTATCCTCCCCTGGTTTGATAGTCGTGGATTCGACAATTCTCTGTAGATTTCACCCAGCAATGCCTCTCCGCTTCTGAGAGGGATGGTGACATAGCCTCGGATGCAGGCCGACAGGATGAAGTGACGATGCTTCATACAAACCTCAATTCAACAAGCCCCGTACCGCTCTTGAGAGAGTGGGCAAAATCGACATTGGCGAGTAGCTCGTGGAAAGATGCCTTGGTTACTGCTGTTAGTGTGAGTATCTCCTTTTCCTCTGATATCCCTCGTGGACCTGACACTCTTGGTTTGGAGATGATCCTGGTTCCGAGATTCACGATTTATCAGGCCGTATGTGAGCATCTGGAAACGATGAACCACATAACGGACGCTACCGAGTGTTTCTGCCAAATGGTGGACGAATTGGGAGAGCATATAGGTGTGCATTGTGAACAGGTAGAATGGATTCTTGGTGAGCGGCTGTGCATACCGTGTTGGTATTGTTGTTTGTGACCGTTACATGTTAGACTTCAGACGTCGTTGCTCAGGGACGCTAGAGCGCAATGGGGATACCGCAACGAGTGCCGAACGGCATGAAGATGCCATCTCCCACTATTCAGCTGTACTGTCCCTTGATCCAGCCGCACCACCAGGTCTTTTTATCAAGCGAAGCAAGGCATACTTAGCCAAGGGTTTGTGGGAGGATGCATTAAATGATGCGAACAAGGTCGGTCCCGATTGTTTCAGGCAAGTTAATTTTGTCGATGGCATCATCATTAGGTGATCATGCTCGATCCATCATCCCCTTGGGGCTATGAGAGGAAGCATGCGGCTTTACACCAGGCGGGCAACTATGAACATGCAATAGATGCATTCGAGACAATGCTCTCGAAGATGTCGAAGTCACCTGATCTAGACATTCGCGGTGAGGATGACGACATCGTTCTCATGTTTATTCACTGATCCTGTATCCTAGAGCGTCATCGCCAGTACGTCAATCCAGGAGAGACGAAAGTGAGGATCCGCAGGGCTGTTCAGGATGCCATCCGTGAATCGCCACGTGTGCTCATCGACACCATCTCTGGCCGCCTTCTCAACAAATCAGAACAAGCTGCCGCATTCGAATCACTTCCAGTCTTCAAAGAGTTGGTATCCTCCATGACGACTCAAATCGACCACGCCCGCATCGAGCATGACGTTACGGAGTACTATCGTTATGGCATGTTTTCACACAAGTGGGAAGACAACGAACCCCTGTTCGAAAAAGTCATACGCATTGTGGTGTACGATCTCGAGGAATCTCCCACGCACGACAAGTTGCGAATGTTTTGCAAGATCATGCGAGACGCCGGGTTACATTGGGCATGGAGTGATACATGCTGTATCAACAAAGCAGATCACTTCGTGCTCCAAGAAGCCTTGGTCGCCATGTTCAAGTGGTATCAGGGTTCCGCCGTGACGATCGTCCTCCTCCGTGGTGTTCGATCTCCGTCGCGACGCGGTGATCTCGTCAGGAACATTTGGAACACTCGTGCCTGGACATTCCAGGAATATCACGCCTCGAAGGTGGTCCGATTCTACAATGACGACTGGACACTTTACATGAACCTTGACATTCCCAACCACAAGGAGTCGCCGGAGATTATGTCGGAGATGGAGGAAGCAACTGGTGTCTCGGCACGAGCCTTGATGGCACTCCGACCGGGCTTAGACGACATACGAGAAAAGCTGTGTCTAGCTTCACGACGACAGACAACCCTTGTCGAGGATGCGGCATACTCGTTACTTGGGATATTTTCTGTCTCCATGCCGATCGTATATGGCGAAGGGGATCAGGCACTCGGGCGACTCTCAGCACAGCTACTGATGAGCTCGGGAGACACAAGCATCCTCGCATGGACGGGGCGATCTGGCAGCTTCAATAGCTGCCTCCCTGGTAATATCAAGGTGTTCAGCCAGCTGCCGACGACACACATTCCGCTGGCTATTGAAGGTGCTCAAATGGACGTGATCACTGCTCGACTGCGTGCTTCACTCAATGTCACCTCGGCCATAGAATTATTTGACCATCTCAATGAGTTCCCTGTGCCGTCGTTTGCAGGTCAACGGATGAAGCTTCCATGCCTCGCTTTCCACCTCGGGCGTGTATCGGCATCGGGACCTGTGTTTCGCGCAAAGGCGGATGCGCTCGGAATTGTACAAATTCGGACTACAGAAGATCTCTCTCGATTGGATTCTCTGATTCTTGTTCACCCCTGGATTGACTTCCTGCTCGACCGACACCCCATCGGAAATATCATGGAGACAATTCCTGAGGAGAATACAAATGACCAGTCTTCCTCACTACACGATGTACTATCGTCCTCCGGCCCTGCCAATGTCACATCGGCGGGCAAGCAAACACGAGCATCGCGCCTCGTTGCCCGCTTTGGTCGGCCATTTGGTATGGGCCTCGCTACACCTCGACACACGGCGTCTCTCTTGTCCCCATCACCTGTATCGCCAGCGGAGAGGCAGATGCAAGCAGTTCGACTCATCGCTCGACTGAGACAACCATTTGGTGCGCTGTTGTTCACACCGACGCGCCAAAATGTGGCAGAGTACAGGAGGGTGGCTGCGGAGAGTATGATCACTGTTCAGGTGCAGGAGGACACGCCGTTGAAAGACTTGATACGCAGTGTACGGATGCTGGATGTGCTATGACAGCTGCCTTCAATCACGCATCTGCCACCGTTCGCTTGTCCTCCATTTACTTTAGCTTTCTAATCCTTTCTTTGATGGACGTTCAGGACCTTGCGTCTACCACGTGCTGGAACCCGAACACGCAATGTTTTCGTAGTTCTTGTGACTCAATCTCATCTGATCCACTTCCCGACCACTTTTTACAGGCTCGCGGTTGTCCATACTGCCGATTATAAGTAACTATATCCTTCTAAATTTATTTTTTCAACACGTCCTTTGATTGACTCGGCAATCGCTCACCAAGACAGGCTTAGTAGTTGCTGCTGCGGTATAATAGTTGAGTGAATATATTAGGCAAGTGGTTGTTTGGCAACGGCCTTGGAACCAAACAAACACCTGGCCAGAATTGGTTACTTCCAACCACATGCGAGCATGAGCAAGACTTGGACCAATAGCACTTGCTCAGTGCATGCCATGAATATTCACGCCGAAATATCACTTGGTGACCGCATGCCACAAACATCACGATTATCTGATTCTGACTCGCTCTGAAAACCGTTTGGCTCTTGTTTCACGTCTGCCATGCTTGTTCCATTGACGCTTTCGACTTGTAGGGTCCGAGTCCTAGGGCTCTCAGACAAATGCGACAGACTCGGAGCAGAGTGTCATTGACAAACCACGTTACAGCATCATTACTTGACGCTGAGACCAATCCTCGGGTTCTCTCGGAACTGCTGTGGGAGAAACGTTCTGTGCAGTACATCCTTTCGGAATCCTTCTACCTGGTTAGCCTACCTTCGACGAGAATAGTCTTCTATCCTTGCCTCACACTGAAGCTTTCCTACGCCAACCACGACCCAATGATGGGCTCGGCCAGCGTTATCGAATCTCCCGCACAGGCTATTGCTTGTGCTGCACCCCCTCGCCATTGCCATCCCCATCGACATTGATATCATCGCGTCAATTGTCTAGCGCACCACCTAGCTCTCTGTCCTCACTCCAAGCCCAACCCCGACCATCTTTCTTCTCTCAACTCCTCCCTCCTCGCCACTGCCCAGCCAACTACACCCCCACCGAATTCCCCACTGCTGCCAGCATCCAATCCTTCCCGGCTGCACTGGGATCCCCCGATCCGAGCACCGAAAAGGATGCCGCCATGCTTGCCGTCCGCGTGCTGATTGCCATGCCAGACGTGTCTGCGCCAATACATCGTCCAGTACCTGCTGCCAAGGGTAAAGGCGTGGACCCACTGGAGTCTCAGGCACATCGCCAGAGTAGCGATGTGGATCCACTGTTGCCATCGGGTCCACACAGATCGGGTCCACGCACACCTGACTTTGTCGTGGAAGAAGAAGGACTGCCGTTGCTCGAATTTGGCGTCGTCGAGATGAAGACGGGGGGAGCATGGACAACATGAGTAGCGTGATGGTTATGACACACGAAATTCAATGACTTGCATATCTCATTTATTGACGCTTACCCTAGAGCTGTTGTTGCCACTATGTACCTGTAGCATCCAGGTACTCTCTTATTTTACTTATTGTGCATAAATACTGTGGAGTGTCGCTCTTATAACACTCTTGTTAACTTATTGCGACACACTGCACGATTTCGCAGACACGGTTCGGTCGTGTGCACGTACAGAACGGGGCATCGAACCATCCCCCGCATCCTGGTTCTCCTCACTCCCTTACAGTCCGTCACCATCCGTGGTGAACACAAATGCGGTGGATACATACGACGTTCTGAACGGTCAGGTCCCGGTTCAGGGTTTCCTTATTCAACGATCTGGGCTATCTTTATACCTTTGTCCAACTTAGCTAGGGACTCTAGTTTAGCCTCCAATGCATGGCCACGAGCGCCTTCTGTGCATGTGTCTACATGAACCCCGCCTCTGCGCTGGGCATACGATGGATTGTGATGCACAGCAAGTATCGCACCGTACGATTTGGGCCGGGATAGTGATGGGGCCCCGCGGCGTAGAGGCACGCGCAAGCAACACCCTGAGTTCAAGACGATGGGTAACATGCCGGAAAGGCGCGACAGAACTCGGCGGTCGAGTCTCCTCGACACCGCGACCGAAATCATCGGACACGTCGTCAAAATGAGTGTCCCTCCCTCCCGATGTCCGTGTCCACCCCTACTCCTTCCACGCACCTTACACCACAAACTAACTTTTCCTTGGATGTGTCGAGCAGATATGTGTATTATGATGATGTGTGGGTTCATGCTCGTCGGCCGCGCAGATAGTTGTTCGTATCCACTGATGTGTTTTTCGTGGGGTGATGCTTCCGTGAAGGAACGATTGGTCTGAAACACAGTCAGGGGTAATCTGGGCATGAGGTAGCGCCGAAAACAAGTGGTAATAGAGCGTGTGTGCAATGGTCTATATCAAGGAAGGGCAACGTGTATGCAATGCAAAGAAGGCATCCGCACCACAGCTTGTTCGTTGGCTCTGTCCATTGCTCTGCCGCGTTGTGTCACTCATGACCACGTCTAGAATGACTGGTGCGTACTGATAAGACGGAGCTGCGTTGATGCTGACCGATGGACAAGAGCGTTCCCCGCTCACCGAAATCAACGTTGGTAGGGCAATGACATTCTCAGCGAATGGCGAGTATCTCGTGAGCGGCGGATTGAAGGGGGTTCAAGTGTGGCGAGTTAAAAACGGGGAACAGGTGGTAGAAATGGAAACGGCGTATGTCCGGTGCCTCGCTGTCTCGAATGATGGCAGGTGGATCGCAGCGGGGACATCCAAGGGCAAGGTGTTGGTCTGGGACGCAAAGACGTACGAACAAGTCTTCTCATACAGGGAGGTTTACTACAACGTCAACGGAGTCGATTTCTCGCCCGACTCGACTCGACTCGTCGTTGCATCGAACAAATGCACAGCCACTGTCTGGAACGTCGCAACTCGCGAACGAGTGGTCGGTCCCCCCCACCACGAGGGTCCGGTGATAGCAGCGAAATACTCGCCGCAAGGTGATCGAATTGCAACAGCCACTGGAGATTCAATTCGAGTCTACGACAGCAACAATGGCCACTTGCTCGTGGACATCAAAGTAAAAGTAACCCCGTGGTTCAACGCTGGTCTGGTCTGGTCAAATGATCATCTCTTCGTCGTATCCGACGGTAAAATCAAGCAATTCAAAGCATCCACTAGCTCAGCAGTTTCGGAGTGGCCAATTCCAGACATCAACGTGTCCTCGGGTATTGCCCTCCCGCAACATGAAAAATTCATCGCATACTCTGCAAATCGTGTCGTCTCGTTTTATGACACGTCGACACACACCAATCTTGGGCTCATCCAACACCCTCAACACATTGATTCAATTGCACTCTCACCAGACTCCCGGTTTCTCGCAATTGGTGGAGAGCAAGGGAATATTGCCATCAAACGTCTATCCCCCATCGCTGTAAGCATCGTGTGTTGTTCCAATACGGCGTATCTAAATAACTCTGCTCCCAATCCATCTTCCTTCGGCCGTGGTATTCAATCCCCCAAGCCACAAATGCATATCGACGGCGCTGCACTTGATTCATGGAACCACAATCAGCTCGCCAACACGGATGCATTATTGACTCAAACAATCGCTGAGTCTCCGGATCCAAGCTATCATATTTTTGCTAGTCGAGCTCTCGTCAGAGCTCGTTTGCGAAAGTGGGACAAAGCGATCAATGATGTCGAAAAGGTTTTCTGCTCTCCCACACGTTGATTCTGGCGCTAATTCACACATAGTCCATCGAAATCCAGCCCTCCGTCATCGGCTACATTGCAAAGAGTGTAGCGCTTGTCGGAAAGGGGGAAAGACATGCCGCATATCGGGCGTGTGACATTGCGTTCGACCACTTCAATTCAACTCACGTTACCTTTCTCCTTCTCGTCAAGGTGTGTATCCCGTGCACTCGATCTTGATTCCCCCTCACTTACACATATTGCTCAGGCTGTTATCGTGTTTATGGCCGGCGAGCATGACGATGCGATATCCCGCTTAGATGATCTTATTGCTATGCTTCCCTCCGACTCAATATGCCGTGCGGTCCAGGCGCGTGCATGACGTGCTAACACACAGCAACGGCCCCACTGATACTTCCAACAGGCATACATGTACCTTCTTGCTGGAAACTCACGTGCCGCAAGCAGCGACTACACGGGCGCAATACAATTGTTTGAGCGTGCACGGACCCAAATGCGACGCGACGCAAGTCAACCACTTCTGGTGATCTCCTTGGTGAGCCTCGATCCTATCTTCCGACGTGTAGACAACGGTAATCATCTTTGATAGATATCCGGTTGGAAGTTTGATGATCTCGACATCACAATTCGTCAACGTCTTTGTGAGGCCCTATATACAGCCGGTCGCGTGAAGGAGGGAGGCGAATCTCTCCTCGAGATGGTAAATACCCTTCACGAAGAGGTTTACACAAACGGACCTATAATCAAGTGGGTTTCTGGTGAGTTTATTCTCGCTTGGTTTGGTTGTCGTGGATTCGACAATTCTCTGCAGATTTCACCCAGCAATGCCTCTCCGCTTCTGAGAGAGACGGTTACGTAGCCTCGGATGCAGGCCGACAGGATGAAGCGACGATGCTTCATACAAACCTCAATTCAACAACCCACACACCGCTCTTGAGAGAGTGGGCAAAATCGACATTGGCGAGTAGCTCGTGGAAAGATGCCTTGGTTACTGCTGTTAGTGTGAGTATCTCCTTTTTCTCTGATATCCCTCGTGGACCTGACACTCTTGGTTTGGAGATGATCCTGGTTCCGAGATTCACGGTTTATCAGGCCGTATGTGAGCATCTGGAAACAATGAACCACATAACGGACGCTACCGAGTGTTTCCGCCAAATGGTGGACGAATTGGGAGAGCTTATAGGTGTGCGTTGTGAACAGGTAGAATGGATTCTTGGTGAGCGGCTGTGCATACCGTGTTGGTATTGTTGTTTGTGACCATTACATGTTAGACTTCAGACGTCGTTGCTCAGGGACGCTAGAGCGCAATGGGGATACCGCAATGAGTGCCGAACAGCATGAAGATGCCATCTGCCACTATTCAGCTGTACTGTCCCTTGATCCAGCCGCACCACCAGGTCTCTTTATCAAGCGAAGCAAGGCATACTTAGCCAAGGGTTTGTGGGAGGATGCATTAAACGATGCGAACAAGGTGCGTCCCGTTTGTTTCAGGCAAGTTAGTTTTGTCGATGGCATCGTCGTTAGGTGATCATGCTCGATCCATCATCCCCTTGGGGGTACGAGAGGAAGCATGCGGCTTTACACCAGGCGGCAAAATATGAACATGCAATAGATGCATTCGAGACAATGCTCTCCAAGATGTCGAAGTCACCTGATCTAGAGATTCACGGTGAGGATGACGACATCGTCCTCATGTTTATTCACTGATCCTGTATCCTAGAGCGTCATCGCCAGTACGTAAATCCAGGAGAGACGAAAGTGAGGATCCGCAGGGCTGTTCAGGATGCCATCCGTGAATCGCCACGTGTGCTCATCGACACCATCTCTGG
>JBBPND010000555.1:0-10240 GCA_038090655.1 Gastroboletus turbinatus | reverse complement strand
CAGGCCTGCAACATCGACACGTCCAACGAGGGAGCGTTTACCGGTCAACTCCTCAATCCGAAATGCTACAGCACACAAACTGCCGATGCTGGATGCTCTATCGCTGACTCTAGCGCGACTTCGTTTGGTTATGGGTTTAACGGTGCTGGGGGAGGTGTCTTTGCCTTCCTGTGGGACGCGACGGTTGGCATGTCGATATGGCACTTTGCACGTGCAAACATCCCTGCGGATATCACCAATCAAACGCCTACACCTGAAAATTGGGGTACGCCAGGAGGCTTTTGGAGTGCTGCGACATGCGATATTTCTGCCAACTTTTATGATCACTCGATGATCATCGACACCACCATCTGCGGCGGTTGGGCTGGATCTGCTTATAGCAGTTCCGGCTGCCCTGGGACGTGTTCTGACATGGTTGCGAATGCGGCCAACTTTGTGGGTGAGTCGGTCAATCTTTACTTCGTTGTCCTCTTGCTCAGTTCGCCCCTTTAGATGCCAAATGGGTGATCAACTACGTCGCCGTCTACCAATAACCAATCGTCCCTTGATCGTTGTCGCGCCACGAAATTATATCTTTATTCCCGGACATACCCTTCAGAAATCCCCAATCTCATTGGTGTTGAGTGCATTCGCATGTTACATATTTACGCAACGAGTCTTTGATGCAATGCATCCTTTTCCTTTTCCTTTTTTTCTCTTTTGCTGCATGACATAGCACATGAGTGACCTAGTGACCCACAGGTAGGGGCGATACAGAGCGATGCTCAAGACGTGGATTTTCCGTGTTGGACAGCCCAGATATCTAGTCTGGTCACCAGACCAAAGGTTCTAAGGGATAAGTTGTCGATACTCGACTCAGATTGGGACACCTGTGCGACGTCCATCATTTGCCTTGTTGCGCCAGTCCGGGGTGGAAGCGGCCCGATTCACCGCGCTGTCACAGGGCGGCCCGGCTTATCTGGCAACTCAGCCGAGGTTTTGGACACATCTAGCCGTCCTCGAATCACAAGTATTTGTAGTCGTCAATTGAGCGATTACATTACACACCCATCTTCCAGAATCTTGCCCTGGCCGACTCCATTGCAAGCTTCTAGCACTATGGTCAAATCGTTGACCATTGGAGAGAGTAACGCCATGACGGGTACTTGAAGCGCAATGTGTGCGGCGGTCTTAGAACGAGGCATGTACAGAGACCCATCATGATGCAGATGCCTCTAAATCGATAAACTTTCACAGCATGGATATCAATCAATGCGCAGTTGGCGCTTTGACAACCGTAACCGTGCATTGCTCGCTTGAGTTGAAGCACAGTTTGACTATTGTAACGAAAGAGGGAGTCGGAGTCGTGAGATAAAAGAATATCCTTGTGATCCACCGGAGTCGCCCAGGGTCGCTCACAGTGTATGTAATCTCGACCACAACTTGTTGCCGATGGCAGGTGAGTTGCTTGTACTCAACTTCTGGCAAAAATAAGTGGTGCTGAGCAAAGTGGTAACCGTCGTCTCCATCAAAGTACCTTTCTCAGTCAATGCCGGCTCCACGAGGTACGGAGTAGCTAAGAATAGCGCGCGTTTTCCATCCTGAGGGCAGCTTGCACCATAATGTGGACCCGAGCATTGAGCCAGATTGGCGGATGCTTATATGGAACGAACTCAGCGTAAGCGTTCTGTTTTCGTTCTGCGACCCTTTTTTGTGACAGCCGTACAATAGCGTTTTCCCAATTACGCTCACATATGGCACAAGGCAAGCGGTGTGGTCGACCACACCGCTCATAACAGGTAGTCGCGTGTCAAGGTAGCACTGGTTTGCTCGAAACCCAACATAAGAGTGGCGCCCGGTTTCCATGTTCTTGATTCCCTCGTCCTTCCCTCCAACCCTCTGTCCTTTGTCTAGGTTCATTCCTTTCATCGCTGACTGGTATTACGATGCACGCTCTTTTCGTTTGCCTCTTGGCCGCTATTCCATTCAGCACCCTGGTTGGTGCTCATAGAACCCAATTGAGGTCTCGCCACCGCAACATTGCCCGTCAAAGTACCAACAAGACATACGTCCTCCAAGACTTTTATCAGGCTGAAGATTTCTTCAAGTATGTATCCGTCTTGCATGTATCATGCCACTCGCGATCTGACCCTGGTTCTTTCTAGTGAATGGTCCTTCTTTACCGCCGCAGACCCTACGAATGGTTATGTGAATTACCTGAGCGTGCAGGATGCAACGACCCAGGGACTTGCATACGTGGACGATTGCGATAACTCCACTGTTCTCGCCGTCGACTCCACGAGTACCGTCGCCGCTGGCGGAAACCGTAATTCGTGAGACATTGTGTTCGCCGCGCCGCGTGTTGATCGACTAATCAATATTGGCAGTGTTCGCATTACGTCGAATAAAAACTACACTGGTGGTTTGTTCATTTTGGATGCCGCTGCTATGCCGGTAGGCTGTGGTACATGGCCCAGCTTTTGGGTTCGTGGTTCACCCCTTTGTTTGCAAATGGCCCAACTCAATAATTGTTGACTGCAGACCAATGGTCCTAATTGGCCTGCGGCCGGAGAGATCGATATCGTGGAAGGCGTCAACAGTCAGCCGAACAATCAGATGACTCTCCACAGTGGGACATCGAATGCCTGCACGCTCACCAACACCGCCAACAACAACCCGTTCAGTGGCAGCGTCCTTGGCACGAATTGTTACAGCACAGAGACTGCCGATGCTGGGTGTGGCATCAGTGACAATAATTCTACTGCGTTCGGCAATGGGTTCAACGCTGTGGACGGAGGGGTCTACGCACTTTTGTGGGACACGACAGCTGGCATGTCGATATGGCACTTTGCACGTGCAAACATCCCTGCGGATATCACCAATCAAACGCCTACACCTGCAGGTTGGGGCGTACCAGCTGGCTTCTGGAGTTCTGCGACATGCGACATTTCTGCTAATTTCTACCAACACTCGTTGATCATTGACACTACCATCTGCGGTGGGTGGGCTGGATCTGCTTATAGCAGTTCTGGTTGCCCTGGGACGTGTTCTGACATGGTTGCGAACGCGACCAACTTTGTGGGTGAGTTGGTCGATCTTTGTTTCGTTGTCCTCTTGCTCAGGTCGCCCTTTAGATGCCAAATGGGTGATCAACTACGTCGCCGTCTACCAATAAACAATGTCACGCAATCCTTTAATTAATACTGCATAGTTACCCATCGTATTCGTCTTTATTTCCAGCTAGACGCACTCTTTAAATGCTATGGACACTCGTATGAATACATTAGCTGAGATCGAAAAAAAGGATGAGAAAGGAGAGAAATTCCCACCTGAGGTTTGCCTTTGTCCATCTCCACCAAAAGTCTCGGATGGATTCCCAGCCGCCGCCTCATGACCCAGCACCGATCCCGGTTTCCGACATCATAACGACAGCATGGCCAAGAAGAGCAGTCAAGGTTTGCCGACTCCCTTCTCGAGTTTCGAACGTCCACTGATCATCCACAATCGCAAGGCATGTGCGAGCTGCAGGTACTGTCATCTCTCATCTCGCCAAAGCCCTACTCCTGACCGATCGTACCTCAGACGCGATAAAATTCGCTGCGACGGTACAAAGTAGGCAGTTCGCGTGTTCCTATCCATCGACTTGTTATTGAGTTCCTGTTTCGCCGCTCCTTATCAACTAGACCCTGTGGCGCGTGTGTCAAGAAAGGATACAGCATCGATCAATGTATCGACGGATGCGAGAGTTGCCGCAAAGCGCGCGTTCGTTGTGAAGGTGGAAAACCATGTCAACGATGTCGAGAAATGCAGCAGGAGTGTGCCGAGGAGCAAGTCACGACGGGGATGCGCTCCGACGTGGCCCCTCCTGTGTTCGTCCTTCGGAATCGCCAAAAGAGCGAACGAGCCAAGTTGGCTTGTCAGAATTGTCGTCGGGATAACAAAAAGGTGGCGTGCTTGCTCTCTATCTGTGTGAGTCGTTGGTCTGGAAGTGTCTTCTTTTTTTTCGTAGTGTGACGATCAACGACCTTGTTCGCGGTGTGTTGCGCGGAGCGAAGAATGTGTTCATGTTGGACGGGGACCGAAGCTCGTCAAGCTGCGTTGCGAAGGATGTCGGCAGGAGAATCGCAAATGCGAGGACGCCCGGCCTTGCAAGCAGTGCATTGAACAAGGGAAAGAGTGTGTGAACGTACAAAGGAAAGGAAGGGGTCATGGAACGCGGGTGAAAGCGGTCAGTTCGTTCTGCCATTCTGTTCTGTTATCGATGTGACTTATATTGCTGCAGGCGTGTACGACATGCAGGTGAGGAATTTCGATTCCCGCTTGATATGAAACCAGTCTCATCTAGATCCAGACGTGATAAAGTACGTTGTGACGGAGTAAGGTAACTTGGTTGTTACACCTGATCACACTTGATCCGATAATCTTTGCTGCATGCAGGCCATGCGCGACTTGCGTTCGGAAAGGGTATCAGTGCATCGACCGTGTCTGTGCTACATGCGTGCAGCAGGGGATCGAGGGTGAATGCCCTCATCGACCTGGGCAAGAGGGAGATACGTCCGACGGCGATGGTTCAGGTCACCACAATGGTCAACCGACCCCCACAGAAACGACCACCGGTGCCCAGCATCCTTATATTGCAAATCATCCGCCGTTACCTATGCCTCCGCATCCGCCTCAGGCCGGGGTAGCGCCAGCACTGTTCGCGTCTCATGTGTATGGGCCGTCTCCATACCACATGCTGGCAGCGCAGCACCCCATTCATGGTCCTGGCGAGGGCTCATCGACGGGTTACCCACGCGCTCCATATTACCCGGTTATCGATCCTCAGATTGACGTTCCACAACCCAACATCTCGTCTGAACGGTATGACCCATCCTCGGCACATACCAGTGCTTCCAGTGCTTCCTCGTAAGCAGGACGCTGGCGCACGTTCTCTGTTTTCATGATAGGACTCTGTATCGATCGTTTCTCATAGAGCCATTATGCATTCTTTGTATCGTGGACATTTTCGGTTGAGTAGGTACTGTAAGCGGATTCGCCTTGTATTTTGTACCTTTTTGCGATAACGATCGAGTTTGGACGTATTTGGACATGTCGTTATGGTATGTACCATTGTGGGCGTAGTCATTGTCCACCTTCGAGTCCACCCACAGACTCCAGGACTTGATTGTCCTTGTCTTTTATCCTTGTATATCCTCGCCTCCTTTTTGCCTCCTGACCGTATACACTCCTTATCATGAGAGATCGCGCACCTTCGCCCACACCTGCACCCGTTCCTACCACACAGTGAGTATGCACCTAATCGACTGCCTGCTCGATTCTAACACACCACAAGAGAGAAACCCGAAACAGCGAACACGGAAGTCCGAGTAAAAGAAGAAGAATCATTGACTTTGCCATCGCCCACAACCAGTGTTGCACGGACGGAAGCAAATTCAGAGGCGCCATCGTCAGCTTCCCCGAGCAGATCAGCCCGGAAAACGGAAAAACAGAGACGAGCTTTTCTTCGAGATGATCCTCAGGCCCAGGAAACGGAGCCTCAGAGAGTCCTGTGTCGAGCTTGTCAGAAATGGATCAGACTCGCGTCGACAACCAACTATGCCTTGGCCAACTGGCATTCTCACAAGCAGCGATGTCGTGGATCTACGCCAGCCACTCGACCTGTGCGCTGCACCCCATCTAAGCCTAGTTTTAGCCCCAGTAGCAGAGTTGCTACCGCGGAACGAAAGATTGTCTTGTTGAATGACCCACAGGTCAGAGCGTGTTCACCGGGACACGTGCAGTGCGGTACCTGCAAGGCGTTGGTGGCGTTGGAGGGTGAGGTAGAGTATGAACTAACTAAATGGACTGAACACAAGGAAAAATGTACACCGTCAGTGTTTTTAACGTGTCATATGCTTGGTTGGTTTAGCCTAATTTATGATGACAGAATGATCCCTACGCCGATCACACCACAGGCATCTACGTCGCAGACACCACGAGTGTTCCCCCCACCTTCCACTTCGAGTACCCATTCCCAAGTTTCTGCAGGCAGATCTGCACGATCACCCACGCCTGTGGGCGAGAACTCGAGCAGAAATTCGACCGAAACAACTGCGGTCACTGAAGGCTCCCCCGCAGCCGTGAAAGTCGGGGTGAAGCGGGGCCGTGAGGAAGAGAGGGAAGAAGAAGAAGAAGAAGAAGTGGCGGCGGATGAGCGCCCAACGAACCGCGCACGGACAGAGACGTACAAGCCTCCAGAGGGTGATGCGCCGAGTCTGCTCGGGTGGTTCATGCAACCGTTGAGAGAATTTGCCCGTGGATTCCGAGAAGGGTTAGGCTCTACGTAAAAACATCAGGGAGAGTAAAATCTTGTTTCAGACAGTGCATTCTTGGTTTGCTCGGTGTATGATTCCGCTGTCTATATACATCTCGACCGGTTTCGGAGAACGCTGTCCCCTGCTCGTGTGCTGACCACTTGCGTGCGGTATGCGGGATTCGGGAATTTCCGAGTGGACAGCTCGCTCGTCTTTGTTTCCCCGCGTTTTTTCTGGCTGAATTTCTTTGCTGCAATTTGCTTGGTTCGCGGGGGGACGCAAAATTACACGTAATGTCTCTCCGAAATCTCCCTTGACAATCTTCCCTGACCGCCCCCCCTCTCAGCCACCCCTTCCCCCACTGCACCCGGCACCAAGCCTTCTACCTTGCTCGGATCCCTCATTTTTCCGCTTCCTAACATGTGGGCCATTTCCTGGCAGTAGCCATACATCCGCTCATCGGGGATACACTCTAGGGAGTCACCAAACAACGATTCTCTCATGAAAGACCTTACAGCGTCAGTGTCCATCCGAGCCATTTCTGAACCCCCGCGCTAACCCATGACCGCAGCGAAACGGATGCCCCCCCGAGGACTGCCGCCGAACTCGCTCGAGAAAAGAAGTTGCGGGACGATCCCATGGCGGACGTACACGGACCACTTTTTGTCACTTGCAAGCGATGTGGCAGCCGTATCAAGCTTTCTCCCAAAAGCTCTTATGACCCGTTTCACTGGATGAAACATAGAGAGCGGTGTCTTCGCAAACCGGTCGGTGTGACTCGCGCCGCTCGCGGAACTCCCAAAGACATCGTAAGTAGACGCCGTTGGACTTGTGGTCCGGACTGAACTCGGTTCGTCACAAGTATACAACTCCGGCTAAAAAATCGCCCGCTTCGTCCTCCAATACCGACGGCGACAATGCGACGCCGCCGCCACTGACACCTGATGATGATCGTCCCGCCGCCTCTGACGTCTTCAGAGACCGATCTCTTTCCCCAAATATCGATGACCTCGATCTGTCTACCAAGCCTGTTGTACGTGAACTAGACTCTGCGTTTCTCGATTACCTGCATCGCTCTCAACGTCCTTTACCAAAGCATCTTCCCCTCGTCGAACGCTGGCAAACTTGGAATTGGTCCGAGCTCAGACCACCGTCGTGGTTAGCCAACAGTAATTTCGCGCCCACCTCTGACGACCAGGAGGATTATGATGACGATCATGATGATTCCCTTCTCGACCCCATAGAAATGCGTTATCCGGCACCCCGGCTCACTCTCCATCCGGGTACGCGCAATCAAGACACCCCCTCGTTATCGGCATAATCTACCATTTTATATTATTCACCACCTCCATCTCCAGGTGCTATCGTTTTCGCTCTGTTGTTGTTTCCTCGCATCCGTCCTACTCTACCACACGCTTAATTTTCATGCTCACTCCATGTCTCCCGGAACTATCCTCCTCATTGACACCATCTCCCTTATGTAGTCATCTTCAACTCATCTTCAACATATCTAGTTTTGCATCAAATCGAAAAATATATCTACTCATAACTTGTATATACCAAGAGGACTTTTTTTTCCTTACATTCGCTCGGATATGGGCAATAATCTATACACTCTATGGCATCTTCTATTACCAATAGCACTTTCCCCTACAAGTACCTCCGTTCGCTATCTGTCGCTATCATCCAACGGAGGTTTATGTATCCCATTGTTCAGCAGATTGACAATGACAGGATCGACACTGGCACGACTACCCCTGTAAGATGACAATAAATGTGGTGTCGGAACTCTGTTCTTGGACGAAGAAAAAAAAATCGTACGACGTACAGCACAGCTCTGACAGTGTCGCGCATCACGCGTGACGTTGCAATCTCTATCTTGTCGACCCCCGAAAGTCCGTCCGCGCGAGTCGGACCGACGTTGAGAAGTAACACCGGCTTGCCAAGTTCGAGCGCGCGTTTGACCAATCTGTTGGGAAGCACGACGTAAGTTCATGGATGCTGTTCCCATGATTTGAGTATGCGTGCTCACCGGTAAGCAGAGAACGTCGCGAGGGTCGTCCCGATGAGAAATAACTTGTCGGATTGTTCTATATCGCGATACCTGAACAAGCGAGAGAGATGATGTTGGTGGTGCTTGATGTTAAGAAGGATAGAGAGCTTACGAGCGTTTCTTGATGGTTTCGGGTATCGATTCCCCAAAGAAGATGACCTCTGGTTTTTGCTTTAAAAGGCGTTAGAAAGGGCGTGCCGATCGTTGCGGTTCGAACGGCGGAAAGCCTCGTACGTTTGTGTTATGTCGGCCCTGTGCCGAACATTCCAGACATTCTGGGACAACGAAATCGTCGTACGAAACGCCTTCCAACTCGACCTGTCGTTCCCCCCATGAGCACGACTGTCATTTTTGCAAGCCTCGTTTCGACACAAACATCACCGTCTGGATTGGTCCGGAGCTTTTTTCCCGTCGCTTCGAGGTCGTCGACGAACGCCTTCCACTTGGGATTGTCGGCGGACAACCGGTCCTGAAACGCGTCTCTACTGACGACATGGCCGAATTGACAGTGTACTCTCTACCGCCCGTCAGAATTTTTCCAAGCGCGGAGGGTAGGGGACGACGATACTGACGTGTAGCGTTCCGTGAAGCTCCAGGATGCGCTCGTCGATGCGTATGTCGCCCCAGAGGTGGGCGATAGCTTTGCGATGAAGACCGTCCACATTTTGAGTGACTGTTCTGTTGATGTGACCGGTGTGTTGGAGGGCTGCGAGGGCGTAGTGGGTGGTGTTCGGTTGTGTGTCTCGGACGGGCGGATAGCCGAGGTATGAATGAAGCCTGAGACGACGCGTTTGTTTACTACGAGACGTGCGTCGTTTGATGGTGTACGTACCAGTAGCGCTGCCTGGACTTGTTGGGATGGATGTGAGTCACAGTGACGCTTCGAGACACGGGAGGGCTACATGCCTGAACGCACGTCCTTTGGAATTATCCGCGACGAGTTCGTGATACTGTCAGAGTATCGTCAGACTGCTACATTCAAGTCTGGAAACGCCGAGCAGGCATGCTCTCGTACAAAGATTGGCCTTGGTTTCGATGATGATGATTATGAGAATGCAATGCACCACGACCATTCGACGGATGTGACACACCTGTAATTGGGGTTCATGTACCGCCCGTCTTTCCCCCTGTAAGCTCTGATGCCAGAGTCGACGCTGACGCCTGCGCCTGTCAACAACGTGACATTTCCCGAGGCGAGGAAAGATGCGATGCGCTCTATCGCTGCGGCGGGTGAGATGGGATTGGTTGGTGCGGGGGAGACGACATGAGGGATCGTGGGGACGGAAATTCGCATTCAAAGAGTGATTGCTGGCCGTCGTGTATGATGCCCAGCAGAGGTCCCGCCGACTAGGCTACTCATTGCCGGTCCGCGCGCGGGAGCAATTGCGCGGGCCGATGATCCTACTCGTGGGATGAACGTTCCGGGAGGACCTCCTGCTGATTACTCTGTTGCCTGGTCCCCATTCCACAACACCTTGCATCTGGTGCCAATTTCGGTCTGGTGGACAACGGTCGTCTGCACCTCGCACTACCGATCATAAACAGCGTTGGTCGAATTTTCGGACCTTGGTATTTATCTTACACCGTGACTACACGACGAAGAAAAATCATTTGAAAAGCAAGACTGTCCACCCGCTAATTGAGTTGATGTGGCGAACCAGATCATATGGGTTAAAGTCATGCTAATGGAGAACGAATCGGGCGATTCTCTGCGCCGCATCCTGAATGTCATCTGGAAAAATGTCCGACAGAACCCACCACCCATGTGGACGTTCGTCGTACTCGACGAGTTCGACTGGCTGATTTTGAGCCACGAGACGCTTTTCCAGCTCGCGGGACGCGTCGATTAACTGATCTGCGGAGCCGACTAGAATCAGCGTCTTGGGCCAAGACGCCGTGAAGGGGATAAAAG
>JBBPND010000554.1:0-10240 GCA_038090655.1 Gastroboletus turbinatus | reverse complement strand
TTGAACCAAGCTCTCGCTTCGTCAAGGTCCATTCCTTTTATGGCGTGGGACCAGTCTCGGCCCTTGCCCTTTCCAGGTTTGGTGTCTTTGGTGCTTTTATCGTCATCCCAAGACGTGTTTGGTTCATCGTCTTCTTTTGACGATGCTTTGCGCGCGTTGCACGGCTTTTCCTTGTCATTGCCCTTGAATTTAGAGCATTTGCGAGCGTGTCCCCCTCCGAGGAACTTGCACTCGCCGCATTGTAATTTGGGCTTTTTACAATCGGCCGCCCTGTGGCCTTCTTTTCCGCAGTTGAAGCATGCAGTGCTTCCTGACCTTGTGACGTCAACGTCCATGGCGTTAGGATCATGTGTTCGTGTCCTTTCGGCCGTTCCTTTTGTGATGAATTTAAGGAGCTGTTCACGTGCTCCGGCTTTCTTTAGTGCGGCTTTGAAGCCGACGAGGGTGTCGTAATGACCGTTGTCACGGATCAACCGTTCTACGATCGTGCGATTGGCATTCTGTTCGAGAAGCTCAATCAAGCGGTCATCGTTGTAACCAGCCATGGTCTGGTACGTTTCGAATTTCATTAGGAAGACGTCCATGGCGGAGTCTCCTTGTTTAAGGCTCGTGAGAGTCCGTCGGTTCCAGTCTTTTTCGGTGGAAGAGCGGAAGTGATCCTCTACGAGCTGAGCGAATTCGGCCCAGTTGTTGTAACTGTGGATGCCGTCAATCATTTTGTTCAATTGGGCCCGTGCGAAGGCCCCTGCCTCTCCTCCGGTCATGCGGGAGAGTACGGCGCGGTATGCGTGTGCGCCCATTAGTGCGTCTTTGTTTACGTCTCGCCAGACGCGGACTTTTGTCCACCATTCTTCGAATTTCTTCCCACGAGAACCGTCAAAGGTTCCGGGGTCAGCGAAGACTTTGGATATTCTTGGCAGTTGATTAGAGGTCGCCGCCCCTGCTTGTGCTGGTACCGTCATGGGGATGGCGGCCAGTTGAGCGTTCAGCTGGTCAACTTGTCCTTGTAAGTTGACGTTGAGGACCCTTGCTGCCTCAGCACGGTCCACTTGATTTTCTAAGAAGAGACGAAGTTCTGACGCTAATGCGGGCCAGTTGTCTCCTACTTGTGCTGCTTGCGTCAAGGCTGCAGCGAGTGCGCGAGGAAGGGAAGTCATATTTCAGGGGAAAGCTACTGAGAGTAGCGCTTTGGTTTATGTAAAGTAATACGAGGTCTGAGGACCTTCGTAGTGTAAGTATCGTCGGGGTTGGGTTCGCCGCCGTTTAATCTCCTAACGGTGCGAACTTCCTTCTTCTTTTGTCTCTTTGGTACCGGCTCTGGTACGATCTCGTCTTCCTCTCTTTCTCTTTTGACAGCTACTACTCCTACGATGGGGACTAGTCCGCCACTACGCGTGATGACGCCGGTTAACGTGAGGTCTGGGATTGGGACCGGCGAAGAACGAGATGCGGGGATTGGGACTTGTACGAACCCTGGTAAATCTATACCGTCGTTCGGGTCGTAGTCCGGGTCCGAGATGGCGGAGTGCTGCTCGACTGATGCGACGTCGCAGGCTTGTGGGTTGCCCGACTGAATGGCGTGAGCGACTATTCTGAGGGGGTCTCTGAAGTCCCGTAAGTCTCCTTGCGAGTCGCGTGAGAAATTGAAAAATTCGGGCTGTAACTCTTCTTCGAGTGCCCTGAGGAAAAGGGTAGCGGGTGAGAAAACCTCTTCACGCTCTATGCCCAGTAGCGCTACTTCTACTGCTGCAAGCTCCTGCGTTACTACTTCTTCCCAAGCTGTTGGCGTCGGCAAGGGACCTGCTTGCCCGACGGTGGCTACAAAGGGGTGGTCGAGGTGATCCTCAACCGGCCTGTAGTCTGCTTGGCGGAGAAATCCGCGGAGAGACCTGTGAAAGGTGATAGGCACTAAACGCCTCGTTCGTGAGCGTTCGTGACCTTGACTTCGTGAAACCTAACGCACTAGCTGAGGCGAGAGGTCGATGAGTGATAAGGTGAAGTAAAGATGAACAGTCTAGTTCTAGTGAAACAACCCAATTGCAAGTCAAAGTCTGACTTCAGGTTATCACGATAACGTCAACTGGAAAGTGGAAGAAGAGAGGATTCTACTGAGTCCGACTTGAGAGGGGAAAACCCAAGAGAACTAGACTGGGGATGCCAGTACTAGCCTTGGGGTTTATATAGCAAACTACTAGTTTGTACATGTGTATACCGGATCTACCGATGTGGGGCATAGGGGAGACGGTGATTAAATACATGAGGTATGGCATGAGGCATATCAAATGGAAGAGAAGCGAAGAAGCATGACATGCTGCAACAGCAAGCTGTGGCAGAATGGAAGTAAGCGGAAATGAAAAGAAGAGGTGCACAGCACGGAGATGAACGTGGGAATCAATATAACCATATATGGTCCGTTGCAACTGGTGCAGTGTGTATCCTGTGACTGACGGACTAGCCTGCACAGTTGAAAGGAAATAAAAGGAGTCACGTGATCTGGTCACGTGATCTAGAAAGTCAAGAGCAAACGACTAAGTGTGAAAGATGCATGTAGCATTGTTACCGATCGTAACACTCCATGTGTAAAATTCTTACCATCTGAAGTTGTCTACAAATAAAATTCACACAGTACCATTCAAGAGGTCTTTGAATCCTTGATGCCTTGCTGTGCAGAGCAGTTTTCCACAGTAAGTCAACCAGTTTTGTCTGTCAACTGTGAAATCAGGAATGAGGATTTCTGTACCATTTCTAAGTATGACCCAATAAGCCATGTTGCATGCATTGTTGAGACTGGTTGCCATGTTGTCACTGAGTGACAGGGCTCATAACTTATTGAATATCTAAATACTCAGTGGTTGGGAAACTGAAACAACCAATCAAAGTGCTAGGTGCAACTTCAGGCTATCACTGAGCATCAACTGAATAATGAGAAGGAGGAGAACTGAGTCCGACTTTGAGTGGGAAAATCCAAGAGAACTAGACTGGGGATGCCAGTACTAGCCTTGGGGTTTATATAGTGAAGACTACTAGTTTGTACATGTATGTATCGGATCTACCGATGTAGGGCATAGGATAGCGGAGATTAAGTACATGAGGCATAACATGAGGTGGAATGGAAGAGAAGCATGACATGCTGCTGCAGCAAGCTGTGGCAGAATGGAAGCGAAACAGAAATGAAAGAGAAGCGTGCACAGCACGGAGATGAACGTGGTAATGAATATAACCTTATATGGTCCATTGCACAAGTGCAGTGTGTATCCTGTGACTGACGGTCTAGCCTGCACAGTTGAAGGGAAATAAAGGGTCAGGTGACCATAAAAAGGAAGAAGCAAATGACTAAGTGTTTTGAATGCATGTAGTGTTGTTACCGATCGTAACAGAAACCAGCTGAGCTTACCTATTAAATGTCTAATTACTGTAGATAGGTGAGTACTAGTAATAGATAGCTCTAATAAAAGTGTACTCACCCCAGTGGTTGGGAAACCAGCTGAGGTGTAACTAGGTACTATGCTTCGAAAATACTAGAAGCTATTCATGTATGTTTGTAATTCCTGTACTCTTTACACCATAATTAACTCCCTTGCCCACCTCCTCTATCTTTTGTGTTTTTGAACCTACAATGAACAATATCAAGTATGGTTTGGGCATTGAGAGTGTTGGATGGGGAGAGAACAGATTATTTGCCCACAAAGACAGCAATGGTGTTTCTGATCCATGAGCAGGTGGAAAGAAGTGTTGATGTTGGGTTAGGTGGGACTGGGTGAAGAGACAGTTGACCTGCATGCATGAGGGATATTTAAATGCTGCAGTGTCTTCTTGCCACAGTGTGATGTGCTGCTCAGTGGCTATGTCTGCAAGTGGGGATGAGGAATAGAACAAGAAGGACATGAAAGTATACCTCAAATGTTGGCCTTGGTAAAGTACACTTTTTCATAACATATACTGGTGGGAGCTACTCAATCCTAATACATTTTGAGATATATACAATAGCAAAAAGTTCCCACAAGGATAGGAGCAATGCAAATTAGAAAATGTAGTGCACCACACTTGAAACAGTAAGTAGCCAATATTGTCAGTTTTGCATTTTCCATCTGGTTGCAATGAAGCTCACCTTGAAATGCATGAATGTGGTGAAGAAATTCAGATGAAGAATCCACACCTATTTGTAACCCTCAAGCTTCCCATTTTAACTGGGGGCATTTGCTGCTCATTCCAGAGTGGGCTCTCCTGCATGGCCATCAAAGTTAAATGCAGTTGAAGCCTTGCTTGCATGTTTGGAGATACTTTACATTAATCTCCTCCAGATCCATCTATATGATTTCAAGGTCCTTGCCAAAGAAACAATGAAAGCCCTCCACAACCTCATTTAAACTGGCAAGGTGTGCTACAGTATATTAGTGTAAGTTCAATGGTGTGCTGGCAATTGTCCATCTTGATGAGATAGCTGAAAAAAATGGCTGGACCAAGTTTGTCAGCATACAAGATGAGTACTTGTTGCTTTACCACAAAGAGATATGTTCCCATTGCATGAGTCACTCTAATTGGACATCTTTTGGTGCAATGTAGGGGCATGAGATGCTGGTGTACTATAAATTCAGTGAAATCAGGGTCATCCCTTGGGCACCTCTCACAGCAAGAAGCCTTGCCCAGCTCCTTGGCACTGAATCTGTCCAACTCAACTCTGCCAAAGTACTTACTGTGTTTGAAACAAAGTTCCCAGATGTAAACAAGACCACCGTCAACCACTTCGAGGAGCTTGCAAATAAAAAGAGTGTCAAGATGGAACAAATTGCACCAGTGCAGGTTGGTGAAAAGGTTACGAGTCCCATTGTAGATGTCAACTCTATCGAGAGATTCAAGGAGAACTGTTCTCAAATCTTCATCAGACAAACATTGTGCATGGAGATGTGTGTAATGGGAATGTGATGGTAAGGAATGATCAATTGGAATGATGGAGATTGGTCAATTTTAACTGGTTGTGCAAGATTGGCAAGGTACAATACCCCATGAATGTGAATTGTGGACAGGGTTTGTTGATTCTCACTGAACACAACATCAAGATGCTAGACTATTTGTTTGACTGACTCTGGGCTTATCATTGTACCAGCTGTTATTGATCTATCTCCAGCCTGAGCATTCAGAGTGTGCATGAGTATAAGAAATTGGCAATTGGCACCCACATGCTATAACAGGGCCAATAATTGCCCAAAAGAACATACATAAGTGCAGAACTATTATTGACATAATTCAAAACAAATGAATTCATGTTCTTTGCCTGAGATACCCTTGCAGTGAATTATGTGCTTAATGAAACACTGATAGTGCAATATCAACATATTTCAAGATGCCATGCCACCAGTTACGAATGTTGCCATGAGAGCACAGACAGCTCTCAAGAAGAATTTTGGGAAGGTTGACCAATCACCTTTCTTGCTCTCCAATGACCTTGCAGACACTCTTATATTGATGTTTCCAACCATGGCACAACAAACTTCAGGGGTTATAGCAACATTCAGAGATGGTAAATGTAATAGCAGAATTTTGTCAGAATTTTTTTCTGCCATGGTAATGTGGCATTACAAAATTCACCATAAATTCATTATCATGGCATCCTAATGCAAAAATTTACTTAATTTACTCTAATTTGTGTTAGCAGGCATGATAATGGGGTACAATCTTTTAACAATGTATGATAAGTCATTAGCATCTCAGCAACATTAAGAGCAACTTGTGAATGCAAGCCTTTGATTTGGTGCAGTACTAAGGCATAATCAAGCATTTAGAATGAATTCAGGAACTGTGTCAAAGCTGTGACAAGGCTCATACTTTTCCTCTGATATCATCTTGGGAATTAGAAAGTTTGGTTGTGAACCTTCAATGAGTTACTATCTACGTGCTCTGCTGGGTGCAAATCTGACTTGGACTAGGCTAGTAGAGTGGGGAATTGATGCCTAAAGACATCACTACAACATGCAGCAAGCGGCTGGCAGACCACTAGCAGAAGTCACTGACTGCATAGAATTTCAAAAGGGTTTTATGCCATGGCTGTTTGTACTGCAGGTTCATGGCTTATCCAGACTGAGATAATCAGACATGCCAACATTGTCAAACTGAATTATTGGTTTCAACATCTAATCCACTGTGCAGAAAGGCAGCATGCAGTAATCATGCCAAAGCCTGTATACTAACTTTAAAATATATCAGAGGTATTCTTGTCAAAACAGAAGATTTGTTATTGTACTGCTATGTTATTCCAGGTTACCCAGTAGCTCAACTGTATTGATTCTCTTCAGCATTATCATTAGAAAATGTACAAAAAAAGTGCCAGCTATGGCACAATATCATCCAATGCTGTTGCACCAACACATTCTGGTCCAGCTCCAGCAATGCATGCTCCAGCCACTATGGTAAGTCTTTTTGCAGCATCCTCCATGATATTTACTAATGTTCATTGTAAAGCCTGGTGATAGTGTGGTGCTGCCCAGATCATATGCTGCCATGGCATTCAATCAGCTCCTTGGAGAGGTTGACCTAGAGAAGCCAGCCCCCACAACTATTACACTGCTAGTGAGTATTTTGTTCTCTAGTGACTCTAAAATATGTGTTGATTTATAATGACATTCAGCTGTGATTCCAGTCAACTCAACATTAGCTTTGAAGCATCTGATGCTGGAAGATGCAACAGTGAGATTTATTCTCCATTTCATATGTAACTGCATACATGGTTTTTTGGACTGACAATTGTTGTACAATATAGCAATTATATTTTGCAGATGGCACTGGTGATGATGAGGCCAGAATACTGCTGGGATTGGTGGGAGAAGGATTGAAAGAGGCAGGCATCATGATTTTATGGCTTCCCAACATGCTAAATGATATGATATTACTTATTTCCTTATCAGGCTTCTGAGGAAACATTTGTCAAAAACCATGTTTTCTTGCCACAAGTTTGGACAAAGAAGTTGCCAGTGTGTACAGTGGTAATGACAACCACTGGCAGGTGGTGCTGAAACTGATGTTAATAACCCCATTTCCCCTGGCTCAAGTGTATGGTCCATACATCTCTGCTCACATATCTAGATTAATTGAAAAATTAATTTCCCCAGAGGGTCAGCACTCCACAGAAACTTCAAGTTTCATCAGTTATCCAGTTACTGGCGGTGATTCTATCATTTATGCACTAACAGCAATCCAGGAATTTTCAGGACTGTGTGAGATGCCACTGGCCTACCAAGCAGAGCTCAATGTCCTTGTTTGTGAGCATTGCAGCTTGGTGATATTCACTGATTGTATGCTTGGCTACTTGAAGAAGCACAATAAATGTTCATGATGCCAACAATGGGATAAAGCCTGCAGTGTGATTGAAAGGGAAATATGTTGCCTCTCACCTTTGTCATCTGGTGCAAAAGTGCAGCTTCCAGATTGCAAACTTCCTTTCATTCCTTGGCTCCAGCCACCATCACCTGGATATCAATGCAACCAATGCCCATTTGCCTCTCTTGCAGGGAGGATGTTAAGGCCGTGCCGGACTCCTGGGCGTAACTCCGACGTTCCAGAGTTCGGAGGTATTGAGACATTGGCTTCACCGTGTGTGGTGTGCCCTTGCTGATTCTCGTTGTCTCGGATTTCGGAGCAGAGCGGAGGAAGACGAGGGACGTGGTTCTGAGGGTTTGGAATCAGTGTCTAAGTCGATATTCAAGCTAAGTGTACAGGAGTTTGTCTAAGGGTTTATATACTACAGAGATACATAGGTTTGTAGGTAAGGTCGGAGGTTGGGTGTCACCGGAGCTGTGCTCCTAAGCGAAGCACTGGATCGGATGTATCTACGAGGCGAGACTAGTTCGTATATAGACAAGGTGAAATGGAGAGTACAGAGGAACGAAGTCCGGAGGGTCGGAGAGATGTCCTGGGCGAGAATGCACCGGAGGACGTGAGGAGTGAGGTCGGAGGTCCGGAGTTGTACTTAGATTATGGTATATGACAGAGGACAGTTCTTTCTCATGCTCATGAGCATGAGGGCTCCTGCTCTACAGACTTTGCATATCAGGGGAATCATGAGAAAATGATATAAGATAGTTGTTTACTTTCTTATCCAATATAACTTTTGTTATCTATTATAACAGAATGACAATACAATAGCTCAGGCATTATTTTGTTTGAGTGTGTTGATAGAGTTTACCAAAACTTCCACAATTGCATTAGATATCTAAACCATCATTTTTTGGGCAATTATCAAAAATATACTTCATAGTAAAATGACAATACTAGTCTCAGTGACATTAATTGGACTATGTCCTTACAAGGGACCTATGTCAATTTGAATCAAACTTCCAGAAATGGATAAGATGCCTCACAGTTGTACTCAACACAGGGTTCATAGAAATGAGAGATCTGACAATACTAGTCTCAGTGACATTAATATGGACTATGTCCCTGAAGGGACCTATGTCAATTTGAATCAAACTTACAGGAATCTATAAGAGATCTCACATTTATAGTGATCACAAGATTTAAAGAAATGACACATTATTAAAAGCCATTGAAGCTACTGAATATAAGATAATGCTCTTACATACTAGCACTTGAAATTTTAAATTACTTAGTATGTGTATCAACACCATAGAGTATTGTGTGCAAACATAAAATAATACAGACAATTGTGGTACTGCATACTTGGGTCACAACATAGGCAATTGAACATCAACAAAAAACCTCATGTATCTTTGCAGATCTGGACAGGTCTGAACAGGTCAATACAGGTATTTGAGACCTGGCTAGCTCTATACGGGTCTCAAATACCTGGCTGGACCTATACAAATATCAGATACTGTACCTGGCTAGCCCTATATAGGTTTCTGATATCTGGCCAGGTCTACTGGACAGGTCCTAGAAACCTATACAGAGCCACCTAATCCATACTACTTACTCCAATCAAACAATATCAACACTATACACCATTATTACACATGTATAGTGGCTCAAAAAACTATCTGCATGTTTGGTCATTTTCCAATAAACACAATAACCCCTGATAACCCCTAATCCTTGCCCTAAACAATGAATGTATGAAATGAAGTACGTACCTTTGACATTCTATCCATCCATGGTTGAAGGGATTTAAATGCAATTTGATGAAATGGCAGCCATTTCAAAACAATAAGTCATTCAGACTATTTTTTGACTTTCTATAAATTTGACTATGCTGTGCTTCAACCCTGTCTCATTATGTAACTTACATAACCCTGAGCACTATAAAGGGCAGGGATACTACCCAGCTAACCCTACTTTACCATGAAGCCCATTTCTGCCTCTGCTAGAGCCAATATCCTGTTTCTCTCTGAATGTGGCCTTTCTGCTAGGAAAATATCCTTCCAAACTGGTCTGGGGAAGTCCACTGTGGCCAGGATTATTAAAGAGATTCATCCAAGCAAGGAAAACATCAAATTAGGCCCTTCTTCCAAGCTTTCTCCTACTGATAGAAGGAGAATTGTCTCTAGTATTACCTCTGGCAAGGTTGAAAAGGAGGGCATACAAAGTACTAAAATTGTAGAATAGAAATGTTGCTCAAATAAGTGTCCCAATGACATGTCATTTTGAAATGGTTATATCTCAATCCCATGGCAACCAAAACACATGAATAAGAGCTCACCTTCAAGGCAATGGTTAGGACTATTGATGACCTTGCAAGCATTAGAGCTAACACATTTTGGTTCTCTTACAAATGTCAAGTCTTTCCAAAATGGCCCAACATTGGGACACTTATTTGAACCACTGTATAACCATTCCAAAATGACATGTCATTGGCACACTTATTTGAGCAACATTTCTATTCTACAATTTTAGTACTTTGTATGCCCTCCCTTTGCCTTTATTACTGCCTCTAGTCTTCTAGGCAGGCTTTCTATTAATCTTTGACATTCCTCAACCTCTATCTTACCCCATTCCACAGCAATCCTTTCACAAAGCTCCCAAACCCCTCTTGGTGGTGTTGCATAGGTGTTGAGCTTCTTTTGTGAGGATTTGCCAGAGATGCTCAATGGGATTAAGGTCTGGAGATTGTGCTGCCCAATCAAGAACCTTGATACCTTGAGATTCCAGCCACTCCTGGGCTCTTTTAGAGGTGTGCTTGGGGTCATTATCTTGTTGAAAGATAATGCTCTCCTCAGGAATTCCAGAATTTTCCATAATAGGAAGCAGATTATCCTCCAAAATGGAGACATACTGCTCAGCATTCATCCTCCCT
>JBBPND010000553.1:0-10247 GCA_038090655.1 Gastroboletus turbinatus | reverse complement strand
GGTTTCAAATTCCAGCCGCACTTCAAGCAATGAGTGCGAACACAATTGCCCCTGTGGTTGCATATGCCGATGTCCACCTGAGTGACATGGCACACGTTGGGGCCACTGCAGGCAAGGAAATGAACGCCCCACATGTTGTAAGGGGGTGAATGCATCACGACCTTGTGACAGGTCACAGGGAACACTGCATTGGCTGAGCATTTGTGGAAGATGAAGATTATGGGCATAGAGTTGGTAAGACCCTCCCATGACTTCAGAGACCAGATGAAGATGTCCCACAGGCTGGGCAGTGCCGTTTATGACGGGGTGGCATTGTCTATCGTGATGGTACACACCATGGTTGAAACAAATGCAGCTGTCTGGGCAGGTGTGCTTTTGTCTGATGCCAGTGCGGCGATGAAGTTGAAGTCACCACTGCATATCATACATGAGCTGTAGCGAGCAAGGAGAGCAGAACAGACATACTCTCAGACCAAATTGACAACATCACTGATGTACTGACCCTGGTGGACCGAAGGGCCTTGAGTCACCAGCAAGAGGCTGTGCCAACCACCGCATGCCTTTGCAGACTCATAGCACAGGATTCTGGATGGGGGTCAGGTAATGCGGGGGGAGCACAAAGACGTGCGCAAACACCCTTGCCAAGGAATTGGCCGAGAACATCGGATATTATGCCAAAGGCACCCCCATAGCTGAAGCCCCCTGTAGCAAGGTCACATTCAGTCTCCAGGAGCACAAATTTGTTCGCAGAGGAGTGGATGTCAATGGATTGCTCGTCGAAGAGCACAGTGGCTTGCAGGCGCCAGGCAGAGACAGCATGCCCACCAGGACTCAGGGCAACACCCTCAACAAAGAGCTGCGGTTGCCCATGAGAGGGGAAAAAATAGCATTCAAACTACATATGTGGGAGATGTAGGTTCTCTGGCTGGTCAGCGTATTGGTAGACAAGATCATCAACCAATGCCCTGCAAAGGGTTGTGTCCTTAGGGGTCATGTGGACAAGGAGCAATGGCCATGTAATTTTGCAGTGAACATGGCTGTGGTAACCTGCAAAATGAGCCTGGAAGAAAGTTAGTTGCAGTATGCTGAAGTGGTCACAGTACAGACCTCGCTGCTTGCCTGCGTATTCGATTGTACCACCAACCAAACACAGTGGGGACAACAGAAGTGCCTGTAGGCCGTCCCAGGGAGCAACATGCACCTGGAAGAGGAAAGCGGCATGTTCATGCACACCTTTTGTTACGAACCTAACCCTAACCTAAGGGTTTAGCTAAGTGTTATCTTCTCACATCACGTGACCCTTGCATGTGACTAATTACGTAACGTATCACGTGACTTCTTTTCTCTTCAAATCACGTGACTGCTCTAGACCATGACATCATACCTCATGGATTACATGTTTATTTAATCTCCGTCGTCTAGACCATTCTAGAATGATCTACGTACCTGATGACATCACATGACATCATACCCTTTACCCTAAGAGCCTGCCCTAAGCAGCTCACACGGACCATAGCCATAATAAGTACAAACATCATGTATCGTATATATACCTTGAATCAGCTCCACAAGAACTCAGTCAAGTTCTTGTTGGAATTCCCCAACGTCCTTGTTCTCTACTTTCTCCAGTCTACTTGTGTGAAGTGACCAAGGTCCTTATTGGATATTGGGTTGCTAACACCTTTGCTTTGCAATCATTGCAAACAAGGAAATCAGGTGCTTGCCTGCCACAGAAATTACAGAAGTCGTGCATAGGAGCATGAGGGGGTTCCCTCACTAAAACAAAGGCTGAGTGAAGCAGCGTTGAACTTGGTACCAAAGACGCACCGCCGAAAGCCTGGTCAGCCAGGCTAGCCACTGGAAAGACAGTGGGATCTTGCAAGTGGAATGAAGGGGCAGCATTGCTCAGGCCCACCACTTGGGCAGATCTCAAAACAGCACCGTGTTGGCAGGTGTGTGCTTGGGTGGCATTTAGCTGGTAACAGAGAAAAGCGTGAAAGTCTCTGGAGAAAAACCAACCGATGGCATGTGATGTGGCATTTCTTGTTTCCTTTTGGGACAGGTGGACAACAGTATTACTGGTACTACTGGGTGTACAGCCGAACTTCAATGGAAACCTTTTTTACAACACTTGTTGGAGTAGAGCTACTTGTGCATGTTGTTAGTAGCCCGATACTGGAATGTCGTATCACACAAGCACATGAGAACACTTCACATTGGTTGAGCAAGTGCGATGGACATGCTGGTGCATATTTGCAAGTAGTTATCCCAGTGCGTTCACATGGAAATGAAGTCATTTGAAGAGACTGGAAGGGCCATATGGGGCTTCAAGCCACAGCAGCATCATATAAATGTGTCACCTGTTCTTCTTGATCAAATAGTGTATGGGTGTGATGCAGCTAACGTAGTACTGGTACATATTGGAAGTCAATTCGACTCAGAATGCAGAACATATTTATTGTGGTGGGAAGACAGGAATGAGTTTAGGTTACTGGGGGCCAACATCCATCAGCTTGCTGTCGTCGTGCCGCTTGGCTGTGATGAAAACACACCTCAAATCTTCCAGCGGAAGGTATTCACACCAATAGACATCCAGAAGTTTGCTGTTTAGGCACCCGACGTGGGGTAAAACATCCTGCTCAGTCACCCAACCAGACCTCCATGTGCATCTCCTGCAGGTCACCCAGATGTGTTGTGGTTCGTACTTGAACAGCAGGTCTTGCCTCAAGTGTTTGCAGCTGGGGGTGGCACACTGAGTAAACTCAATGCCCCAGGGCCTGATTGCAGGGATGTGGAGTGCAACTGATCTGCAGGACATGAGGGCATCACCACGATCCTTGTGGATGCAAACGATGTTAGTGACACACAGGAGGCCAATGTCATGGCCCACTGCACGTAGGATGGTGTTCCAAATGCCCTCTGTCTTGTCGATGCCAATGTTCTTGATAATTCAGCTTACGGCCCTCTGGTAGAGCTGTGGGTCAGGTGAGGTTGTGCCAAAGCCCACCATGAAATCAAATGCTGAGCTGAAAACACAACCCTAGATGTCAAAAAAAAAAGTTGCAGCAAGGAAGAACAGTACTACCCACCTTTCCACTGTCAACTTTAGGCCATCCAGAGTTTCCAGAAACCTCACTGCTGTGCTGCCTCTGACCAAGAACAGCTCCCTCCATCCTTCCCAGGTCTTTTTCAAATCATCATATCATGACTAACTAGGAGGGGCTCCCTGTTGAACGACTGCCTGGGAAGCTTTTGCAGTGGCATCCAGAAAGGATTCCCCACAGAAGCAGTGGATCATCATTAGCACTGTCAATGGGGCCTGCAGTGGCAAAGAATGCACCAAAAGACTGCGCCAGATTTAATAGAGTTAATGCAAATGCAACCTAAGCTGCCCCTGTCATACTGGTGGCAAGTCAAGGCCCTGCAATTAGTGCAACTGCTGGTGCGCTGGATGAAATTGCTGCAAAAGTTGCAGTACTCCTTCTTCACCATGAAACCGCCCTCATCACCTGTGGAACTGAGTAAGATTGGAAGAAGAAGTAGGCATGGATGCTGTACCTTGGCTTGTTGGGGCAGAGGGGGTGGACATGCTGGAGTTGGCAACAGCACACGCATTATCTTGGCCTATATGGGCAACAGTGGCCGACATATCTGAGTTGGCAGCAGTGCTGGAGGACAAGGTGGGGGAGGGCTGGTTATTGGCACAGTGGAGAGTGCAGACCTCACTGTGGAACTTGAGAGTGGTTAGCATGTGGAAGGACGCGCTGCTGGTGTTATTTCGAACACAAAAAAAAATAGCCAAATATGTGGCTGCATGGTTTGTGCCACTGAGATTTCTAAGCAGTGGACTGAATCCACTGTGCAAGTTTACACTCAGTATGTGTTGCTATCAAGGAAAAGCACATTTATTTGCAATAAAAGGGGCCTGTGATATTCTAACTATGTATCAACTTGCATACAAACAGTTCTGGGGTGGAAAGAAGCACATCATTTCTTGCGGCTAATGGCTGTGACAAAAAGAGCCACCAACGGAGCAGACACAGGTTAGCTGTGCCAAAATACATTGGGGAAGGACCTGTTGACAGGCGTGATGTATTCACAAGCTCGTAGGTAACCTTGGGTGAATGCCAGCCAAAGAGCATGCACCACATTTGAATGCCTGACAAACTGGATTGCACATCAAAATTGTAGGAGGACAGGTTGCACCCCTCTTTTCAGCAGGCAGAAAACGAGATACCCCATGGCCGACTGGGCATGTAGTTCAAGGAAATCTCCCCTGCCGTCGGCTTTGAATTCGCACTGTGGCACTCCTTGAAGAGGATCACAATGCTGTTTGTCTGCAATAGATACAGGTTGTAACAAACTGCCTGTGATAGGACATCCCAGAGGTCAACCTTCTTGTCGATGGCAATGCTTTCAATCGGTTTGAGCAGGGTATTTCTGACCTGGTGGCCTATTGTTGAGGATCCGCTGAAGCCGAGGGTGGGGTCAAACAAGTCCCTGCAAGCGGCTTGCAGATCAGAGCAGTGAAGACTGAAATCATACAGTGCGACTCACTCTTGCAGAAGGCTCATGAGGTGTGCAAAGCCTTCTTCTAGAGTGACTGGAGGAGTGCAGGAGGACAGTAACAATCCCCTCCAGCCACCATGAAAGGAGGCCGCCGAATTATACCATGGGTTTTCAGGGATGCTTGCAGGAATTGTCTTCTTGATGCGTGGATGATGGCTGTTGGCGTCAGCAGCCTTTGCTGCGGCCTGCATAGCAGGAAAGAATGCATTCCTGCAGATAGTCTGCAGTAGCGGTTGGGCATGGGAAAATACTGGGGCAGTTGCACCTCCGGCATATTGAAATTGCCCTGTATGGCAGTTGAAATGGGTGTCGAGAACGACGAAACAGTTGGCGGGCATGCCAGAGTTGACTGACAGCTGGATGTGCTCAATAATCTGTTGTATTTGCGCTCGCCTGGATGCTGTACTTAGATTGCTTGTGAGTTCCAGGTGGGTAAATGAAAGCTGCAGGAATTCAGCAGGAATTCAGCAAGGATATTTCTCAAGGCAGGCCGACTTAGGTTCTGCGGAGTTGGTGTGTAATGCTCATGAAACTCTAAGGACAGAGAGTCACAAATGAATTGTGCAGGGGCTTTTTGAAGAGATGATGTAATGAGCACCATGGGCCAGGTAAGTTTTGAATGGGTCCGAGTGGCATACCCGCAAAAGCTGTACTGAAGGAAGGGGGGCAGTGGTAAGCAAGGGGAAATGCGACGAGGGGGTGGGCTTAATAGGTAAACCACCCGGCACCTTCTCCGATCATTGGTGCCAACATTTGGCATTGCAAGGAGGGCATAGAAACCATGCAGAGTCCGCCATGGTACCATAGAAAATACAACCATCTTGGACATTGTGAGATGACTGGATGCAAACGTAGGCCCCACACTTAGCACATTCGCAACAGTCACTACTGGCCAGGCATCTACAAAAACAGCAATAAGTCTTTTCGACAATGAAGTGAGGACCAGGGTCAGAGAACGCTAAAGGGAGGTAATGGGGTGAGCGAGAGGAAGCATTGCTCACCTTCAGCTGGAGACAGCTTCAGAGATGTAGGCCTGGAGTATGGCAAGATATGCTGAGATGACAATGACAACAACAGTTGCTTGGGCATATTGGGGGGATTCTCAGTTGTGGGAAGAGGGTGGAGAAAGGCATGGGTTTTGCGGGTTAACAGTGGGAGTTTATTTGAACGGATTTGCCAGTGACACACTGGTGGAGAGGGTGGAGGACAATAAAGCATGCTTGCGAGGAGGACAATGCAACACACCCTGGATTAGAGTAATAAAACACTTTCCTGGAAAAGACAATACAACACATTCACGCCAGAGACAACAGAATGCATTAGTTTGACCAGCTCTGAAAATACACAGAATCACAATGCTACAAGCATAATGAGACTACAAGCAGCACAGAGACTAAGGTAGTAATGTGAATGTCAGTTAAATGGGGTTCAAAGTGTGTGATGTAAATGCTACATGAAATTTACAGAGATAAAATAAAATAATGGGCGCAGTTACAGCATTTGAATGTCCTGAGACAGGAATGCTTGCATACAAGTCTCATAGTCTGTGCCCGCTGCTGCTGAATTTGACACTTCGTGCACAGGGTCTGGACCATACTGGGCAGGCGAAGACGCATTGGCAGCTTGCTGAGTGGCTGTTATAAGCTCCCATGCTTGGTTGACTGTTATCTGAGCGGGCTCATTGTGGCAAGACACCAAAGAGTCAAGTACTTTGGACCAAAGTGCTATGTTTGCCAAAAGGCCGCTCAAGGGCCTGGATCGTGGGGGGGATTTCCACTTGATGGGAGGAGTCCACAAAGCCTTCTATAATGGCCCTGGCTGCAGGGCAGTCGAGAGGTTCAACAGGACCTGAAAGAGGGGGGGCAGCGACACGAGAAGAAGGGGGATGAGCGATGTCTGAAGCAGAGGACAGCTACACCCGAAGCAGGGGGTAGAGCAACACCAGAAGAAGAGGGACAAATGACACCAGAAGAAGGAAGTATGGCTATGCCAGAAGAAGGGGCATTAGTAACATTCAAAGAAGAAGGGTGACTGATGCCTGAAGGAGGGGCATCAGCAGCGCCAGAAGAGGGGGTGCAGCTGGCAATGACCTTCAATGAGTGTAAGTTGGAAAAGAATCCCAGAAAAGACACAGTACGTACAAGGGGGTGGACCTGGGAAGCGGCCGTCAATGAAAGCACTGCAAATGAACAGATTGGACTCACTTCAGCAGGTAGTCAATGACAATGTGCAGTTGTTGTGCAGTGAGGAATTGAATCTGTGGTGCATGGCCTTCATGCCAATGGTCAGGATAGTTGGAGACCCTGGTGTGGAAGGTGGTCTTGCCTGACTGGTCCCAGAGTAACTTGGTATGGTAGAACATCATGACATGCCTCAACCTCCTATTCCAGGACTGCTGGAAGTTGTAGTGGGTGATGTCCCCATGGACCCAGCTGTTGTTGTCCTTGGGAGGAAGGAGTTCAGAGGCAAGGTGCTTCTGCAGGCACCAATCTGCAAAGAAATGACTTCAGCTGGAGCAGCAAGTATACAGAATGTCAGCAATCTGACCGAAATGGGCTGCATTCTGTGGGTGAGCAGGGTCAGCCTACATCCAGACACGGTAATGGAGGAGCTGAGCACAGTTTTGCTTCACGACATACTGGATGGGATTTTGGTTGAAGCCACTAATTTTGTGGGCTGACAGGTTGGCCACAATCCAGGCATCCCACTCGCAATGCATGTGCACAATGTTATAGCATAGTTGGACTCAATGGTCCCAATATTGAAGGGGAGGGAGGAAGCCAAGCAAGTTCTTTGGGAGTCGAATGCCTCAGTGTGGCTTGCCATGTACTCACCCTTGGGGTGGTCACATTTCTGCTCTACAGGGAGCCCATACCAGATGACCTGGGGTAACGCTTCCATCCAAACTTCTCTCTCCATGGCTGTGAAAGTGGGCTGGAGGGTAAATTTGTTCAATGCACGGTGGCAAATTTTGAACGGAAGGCCTTGGGAGTGTGGCATGGTAGGACATAAAAGAAAGTAAGTGTGGCTATGCTTGGGTGCAAACTTCACTTCAGTGAATGCGCTTATACATCGCCAAGCTTTCGCACAGTGTCATTTGTCCCAGAGCTTGCATGTGCCATCCCTTTGCATCATCTGGTGTGGTTATTACTACTAGTGATGCTGCTGCACAGTGTGTCGATACAGTCACAGGTCCACCAGTTGTCGATTGGTCACCTAGGATGTCACACTGGTAGGGTGTCTGATTGGAGGCCTGTAAAGCCAGTAAATTATTGCTGTACCATTTTCAAACATCTGATGTTGATCACACAACAATGCAGTGCTAGCCAGTGAGCTGGACTGCGAAACGAATCTGGGTTTTTGTTTCCTCACCACCCTTTCTTCACATGCGGGATACGAGAAGTCAACCTGCTTTTCACAACACAAGGATGCGTCATGCACACAATTGGCTATGCAGTTGCAAGCTGTCTCATCTTTCGAATTCACAGTACATATCCCGTCTGTGAAATCAACTACCCTATATTGCAACCCTTTGTGTGTGAAGATGTGTGCTGGTGTACGCCATCATGATGACTCTCGCCATAGTGGGTATTGTCACAGATCTGGCCCTTCATTAATTAGCTCGATAGCCCAACATGCAGCCTGGAAAAAGCGGAATGAGGCGAGGAAGCTCAGGAGGAGCAAAAAGAGGAAATAAGATGCGCAAGAATGTGGCAAGGATAAAGACAGTGTGAAGAGTGTAGCCCTCAAACGCCGGTGGGAAATGGCTGAAGCAGAGGCACTGACATTGACCAAGATGTGAGGTGAGGATCTGAAAGCTGCAGAAGGGGGGTGGCTTGGGAGTCTGAAGAACACATTCAACTGGAAAGAAAGCAACCTGCAGGGGATTTGAATTGATTGCGTGGGATGGAAAGTGAATGAATTTTTCGAATGCCATGTGCACTTCTAGACAAGTCACAGCGCATTGTAGCTGCTTGCAGGGATGGCTAAGGGAGATTTTGAGAAAGATGTTATAGGGAAAGTGACTGCAGCATTCTGCACAGAAAGTGAGGCTTTGCCTCCCTTGGAAAGTGGGTACATGAGGGGGACATTCCATGCAGTCTTCGCAGGCATCTCCCATGGAGGTGGCACACTGGTAGGGCCACTCAGGACCTGTGGCAGTCTCAGCTGACATTGCAGCAGGAGCCAGTGCAAACTGTGACAGAGTCAGCATACAGAAGTACAGCCAAGAGGCTGAAGGGAAATGAAGCTGTGGTGAGGTTAGTGGATTTTCAGAGCCATATGTAGTCCGGCCTGGAGGAGACCTGAATGCTGAGTGTTGCACCCAGAAGCTTTCCAGATGTATTTCCCTCACATGCACGCATATTACTGGTGTTCGATGGAGGCATTGCGCCACAAGAAAAAGCACGTGGCTTTTCCTTATGTGGATAGCTTGCCGTCGGCAGCATTTAATCTGGGTCCAAGGACAGTTTGTACCCCCCACTGTGACGCCAAAAATCTGTCATTTGGGATATGTTGCATCACGTCCCTTGGACATTTCGACTCTATGGCAGGAGAGCACCTGGTACTTGAGAAGCTGGGGCTGGTGGTCGAGTTTCCCCCTGGGGCGACAATACTCATCCCTTCAGCAGTTGTGATGCACTCGAATACCAGCATCTGTGAAGGAGAGAGATGATACTCCTTCATGCAGTATGCGTCTGGCTTGCTGTTTTCATATGTCAAGAATGGTATGAGAACAACATGGAACATATTGCTAGCTTTGTCTCCTGAGGAAAAGGCCAAGTGGAAGCAAGAGGGGCGCAAGCAATGGAACAGGGGATTGGCAATGTTTGCCTTCATCTCAGATTATGCATTGCCAGCATTGTAGCTTGATAAGCAAGGAATGCTGCAATGTAACCTGGAAATTGATCTTGTTTAAATGAACCTATTGGGAGCATGACCCTGTAACCAAACCAGAAAGCAGCTTGATGTGTGCATAAAATTGTGCTGAAGCACTTGCATGGGGGCATTCAGCAGTCTAGCTCTCGCTGCACCTCTCTGGGTGGTCATGCCTTGTGCTGGTGCCACTCATTAGCCTGTCACTGGCCACTTCTCAATCCTTCCGCTCTTCCTCAAGTGGCATGGTGGAACCCATTGTCCCAGAATGTAATGATGCCAGCTGTCGCATAAATCACTGCCATGTGTGGTCCACCTCAAACCCTGAACCTCCACACACAAAAGCGACACCTCACATCACAGCTTTATCCTCACCAACATACACCTCATGCAGCGACTACCAGTAGAATAACACAGGCGCATCTTCACAGAGTCCTTGCCCAACGACCTCTGTGTCTGGCCGGCGTTAAGCCAGGCCCCACTCCTTCTGTTGCGAGTCTGTCACCAGTGGAGGACAGTGGCACTCCAAACACCACAACTATGGTGCTCTTTGGATGCCGCTGAAGACCTCCAGGAACGGGGATCGCTGTCTTTGGAGCAGATCAAATTTTACACACATTGGATTTCAAGGTCCGGAAACCAACCTCCCACTATCTCTGGGGGTCTTGTTCTTGGCAAAGGAACCCTTGCTGAGTGGCATGTGGTTGGAGGCCGTTCTGTGCTACCGGAACCACTTTGAGCGGCGGCGAGTTGTGGATGAGGTTGGGTTAGACCTCAACCTAGGGCTCGACAGAGCCCACCTG
>JBBPND010000552.1:0-10262 GCA_038090655.1 Gastroboletus turbinatus | reverse complement strand
TGGGTGTGCGTGCAGAAGACCTGTGGTGAAAAAAAACTTTGAGTAGTACCCAGATGCGGTGGAAACGGAAGGTAAAGGAGAGTAGTCGAGGGTTGTGGGTGAACACAAAGTCTGAAAAAAGTCACGGTTTTGTGCAGTCAAAGTGGAAACGGGCGATGTTATACACCGCCTGCATCCGGACCTCTGTCACCCTTCTGCCACCAACCCCAAGGTATTCCACTTTGTCCTAGTGTTATATTTGACTGAAACCTTGTCGACTTGCGCCCATCTCGCCCTGTCGGTCGAATGCCTGATTTGAATTTCTCCTGCTTTAGTCTCTTTCGTGACTAGAAATTCGTATCCATGCACGTTTTTACAATCCCGGGACCCCGGGTCGCGGATCTCAGGGGGCGCAGTCAGCACCGGTTTCAGCACGGTCGCCATATCACCGCACAGTTACTATGCATGTCTCGTATCTAGAATTGCACTCTGCCTTTGATGAGCCACAAGACTTGTCGGTCATGCTCTACTTAGTGATATCTGATGTATTGTTCAGGCAGCCCTGCAAGCTCAGCCTAATTATCAGGTAGTGACCAGACCCAAAGACTATCCCTCCTTTCGTGGTCCACGTCACAGGTGGACGAGTTTGTGATGCCACCCGAATGCCATCAAACGTCCATTGTCAAGCGCTAATTAATTGATATTCCATACCTGGCAAACAGGATAAATGTTACAATCGAAACGTCTGCGAATGCCATAGGGTTTTCACGATGAGGAGCACGACGGCTTGAGAAACCCCCAGTCCATGGCCTTCACAACTGTCGGCAAGATCATCAATGGTGAGCTGGAAGGGGGTTTGAAGTTGTATACTTTGGTGCAAGCCGACTTTGTTGGTCCGCCCATCGTGCCCAGTGACCACAGACATGCACCGTGAGCACAATGACGAAAAAGACAGTTACTGACTCTAGCCAGTAAATTGCTTGCAGGAACTTCCATTGTTCCAAGGACAGATTTTGGAAGCGAGACTCTTATACTCTGCATCCAGCAAGCAAGGACACCCCACACCCATTCTCTACGAATTCGTGGTCGTGGAAGGACGAAGACCAGGCGAACTTCAAGGGGATGGGATCTCTCACCTAACGCCAGGGTGAAAAACGACCGATTCCTTCGACCCTTTGTCTGCGTAAAGGGGACAATGACTGAGGGATGTGCGGACTTTCCCTCGTGTTATAGGTCTGCTTTTCAGGTTCTTAAGCAGCATTGCCAACGAATATTGTGATGGAACCAAACAAGGTATTGATATCGAATCGATCATTCGGTTCGAGGTCCATATACTACGACACAGCGCTGTTCGAACGCTTTCACCATGAGTTTCGAAACCTGCCCGAAGAACGTCGCAGAGACAGTGGCATGCATTGGGTTCGCGAATGCGAAGGCAAGGTCCAGAGTGACTAATGTTGGCCCTTGATCAGGGAAAGTTCGAGAAGTAATTGCAGAAACCTCCTGTGGGAGTGGCGTAGAAAGTTGAGGAGAGGAGGAAGATACTGGCTTCAGGCGCCAAACCGTGGTCAAGGTTTTGAACAATGGACTTGAAGATGAGGCTACTGCCTGGCATACCGAAGTGTCAGCAGTTCGTCACACTAGAGATACAAGCAGAAAAGTTATACCTCCACGGATTCATGAGGCCTGCATGTCACATTGCTGATATAGCTTTCCCTGAATGCGAGGAAGCCTACTGTAAGCTCAGCTTCCATCACCGTTGTTCCGTTCTGCCACGCCTTGCTTTCAAGGATTCTTGAACCAGTACAATATGGCACGAAATTTGAATATGATTCCACGTCCGCAATGATGTTGTACAGTTCACTGCGCCGGTATCTGCGTGAACCAGTGTGGGTGAATGATAGAATGTTAATGCACAGTAGCGTACGGAAAGATTTTCCGTTCATGATAGCTTTGGGTTTCCGACCCGTTATGTGGAAAGAGGTCCGTGGAAGGAAAATTGGTGAAGTTAAAGAAGGCTCTCCGCCGCTGTGGAGAGCGACAGGTAGTGGGTGTAGCGCGTTGAAATGCTGTGAACATTTCAACGACAACGCTACGCACAAATCCGACGCTAAGGTTGAAATAATACTGCTGCAGGCTATTACTCCGCTATCCCCTAATCATGATCCATTTCCTGGCACATTTCACGCACAAGATGTAGGGTTCCAGAGCATGAACACACCCATGGAACCCCGTCACAGAAGGTGAACAGAGGTCGTGTCTGGGCTATGTGCAAGTCACTGCTAACAGGCTTGTTTCGCGGATGTGCTACAGTAGTTCACATGCTGATGTTAATCCTGGCCACCATTGGTAGACATGAGATCTCAAATGCACGGATAATTGTAAAATGAACCAAGGCAATTAGCACGATCGATCGCACATGACGCGTGACGTCCGAAGGTCAGTAGGATAGAGAATTAGGAATGTATTCCCGGTGGTCATCTCCGGCTGTACCGAACGAGATCCTGGAACATGATCACGTCTGTATGATTAAAGCTTGGTGAAATGACATTCACTTGAATATACTTCGCGTTTTTAACGACCAACAGAAGGATATCTCCCCACACCGCAAACGAGAGGAAATGGACATGCTTATCCAGTAAACTCTGCATTCTCGGTACAATCTCTTGCAATCTGCAATAGCTTAAATCAATGCCAGTCCAGATTATATGCGGAGAGATCTTACATGTCCTTCATGTCCACATTTGTAGCAAGTCTTGTTCTTGTTCAATCCCGAAGTAGGTGCCCCGTCCGCAAAGGTTGCACCCGGTGCAGCGAGACAGTCCCTTGAAATATTATCAAGTCAACGTCCTCATAACCAGAACACTGGATGATTTCTACCTAGCCATATGGTTTGGACCTCCGCAACGATAACATTTTACTGGAGGTAAAGTCGACGTATTTAAAGCACGTCCTGGGGGCGGCATACGAGATGCAAATCCAGCGCCCGCAACCCCGGGTGCTCCGCTAGGGCAAGCGCGGGCGATGTGGCCAAAACGCCCACAGTTCTGACGAGATCAGTTGGCGGGTATTATGTTGGGAGGATTCAGGGCTCACTCACATAGCATTTCTGATTTCCGCCTTGGACTCTCAAATTGGGACATTCGGCTTGAATGTGTCCTATGCCGCCACAGGAATAGCACTGCTTGGCTGCGACAGTTCGGGGTGAAGGACAAGCCGAGGATTCGTGTCCTGGTTGGCGGCAGTTGTAACAGAGGCGTTGCTCCGAGGAGCAATTCTCAGCAATATGGCCTACTGGGTGATATTCACTCTTAAAATGAAAACACCTCGTAGGAACCACTGTATGCACTCACAATTTCCACATTTGAAACATCCCTTCCGCGAAAATTGATACGCCATATCTAGAGATCCTGACCAGGCCTGACGTCTAGATGCACATCAACATCCCGGGACAACGGAGATGAGGGACGACGCGCACGACGGACCTCTTCTTCCCACTTCCGACTGACCACTTAACCTCTCTTCCCACCTCCGTTTGACGAGGATGAAGATGTCGATGGATGGCTTCAACCCGCCAATGGTGATTGAATCCTGTTACCGTACACAATTTCACCTGCCCTAAAGCAGGGACCCTTTGACAGTGGCGCGAATTTGTGTTTGTGTGAAATGGATCTCTTCAGAGTATGAAATCGTCCGCAGCCTTTTTGTGGGATGTTGCCGCGTTTTCAGCCCTGCTCCATCTGACATGGACATCGCCCACCAGGCTAGAGTGCATCGGGCTTCATTCCAGCACTAAAATCACGATACACCATTTCCGTCGCATTTCCGAGCAATCTCCAGTCCCTTTTTGGCGCCTAACCATAGTAAGTATCTCGGGACTTCTACTCTCCCTTATCGATCCGTCATGCTGTCCCTCAACCTTTTGATCTGGCACAACATCTCGGTGCCCTTATAAAGCAAATGTCATAGAAGCCTTCTGTCTCTGGGACCCACAATCCCCCCCGAGGATCGTCATCACGCAGGTAATTTATGCCGTATGCCTTACCACACTGGTGGTGCTGACTTGGAGACGTTTCTGCTACATATAGGTCCTGCCTTCCAGCGGGGAGCCGACCTTAGCGCGCTCGCGTCCATCGCGCTTCTTGTGAGGGTGCTGAGCGACTTCCTGTCAGGCTTGTATCTGCCACTCGGTCCCGTTATATCCTTCTCACAACGCGTCGTACAGAACACGTTCTTTCGCGGACGCCGTTCCACATCCTCGCAACAAGTGTCGTAACGAGCGACCTAAGCACGGCTCAACGTATGGAAGGAGATTAAGTGTAATGATCCTCGGGCCCATAGGTATTCTGCCCGTGCGGATTACACTTGTATGTGTTCGTATGAGACATGCATATGGATGGTCAAATTTGCTCGCTCCCTGGTTATGCTTCACTTACCCAATTGCATGCCGGCTTTTACGCCATTTCGTTCGTCCTGGAATCAGACCTCCCCACTACTTTATAACGATTTCTCCTTGGGGTAGGGGGTTGAAATCTATGAATTACGTCTTGGAAGATCAAAGTTTCGTTTTTTCGATTCCATTTCCGGGTGTCTCTTTAATCTGTGCTAGGCAAGTCTATTAAGTAGACATAGTTCTGTGTATGAAACATCCGATCAGCTATGGTCCGGTCGAGACTGGCATGTTGGACGCCACATGCACGATGGATACTACATGCGAATTCACCTGTACTAGAGCACGCGACAATACATCTTTCAATGTTGTGTCAATGTGAACATATAGTATTTATATATGTACACCCTCTGATCTCTGCTTCCCAGAGCTTTTTATATATACAAATGCTCAGGAATTGTGCAATGGGTTACTAGGTTGGTTGTAGCGGACTTGTACAATACAATGATTTTTCAGAGACCATGACAATTTGAGCGACACGCGTGGTCCAGACGAGCCCACAGAGGCGCCCGACCAGCCTGAGAGCACCGCAGGGGCGAAAAGGCGAGTTGAGGGTTGAGGGAGTCTGGTCGAGGGTACTGAGAGATGTCGCAGAGGGAGCAGGTGAGAACAGCGGCGAAACGGGTCGACCCACGGGGAGGTCGGAGGAATGCGCCGAGAAGCGCAGATCGAGGGGGAGAGCACGGAGACGCGATGAGATGCGTCGATCGAGAGGAAGGAAGGACATGCGAGGGCGCACTCGCGATCGACGACGAAAGCTATAAAAAATGATCAGCGCACCTCGACGGACATCATGAACTCACCCAGATCACCCCCAGATCATCCTCCACTACTCTCAAACTCATCCGAACAACCGCATAACGAAGGGAGCAAGCGTGATGACGCACGGTTGACGAGCGCACGAGTGGAGTGCACCGACGCACAGAACGAGTTGTGCAGTGAATTAGACGTACCAGGAGACCCTTACAGCGCATGAGAAGGCTAAGAGGTCATACGAAGCAGCACATCGACGAGACGATCGAGTCGAGGGCGATCGGGAGTGCCAGAGCGATGGAAATGGCGTCGGAAAGGATGGCGCAACGAGCGGCGCGTGCAGCGACTCGATACGAAACTGCTAGCTGAAGACATGCCAACTCGTCAACACGAAGGGTACAAGCGCACAATAAATGACGTACCTGAGCCATCCGTACCACATAGCAACGACCAGAGACGACCCATCGAGCCCGTCAACCAACCGTGTCGTCGAGGACGACTCAGATCACAACCTAGAAGAGTCAGTCGAACCCATACGAAGAGTTGTACATACCGAGTCGGAGCGATCGGACACACTGTATATGGAGTGTAGATGCAGGTGGAGCGTTCTCAAGGCGCGCGACGGCACCAGAGTCGATCGAAGGCGACCACGCATCCAGCTGGTGATAGTACTTAGTACGAGTGCCAATACCACAAGCCGCGACTTTCCTTATATGGACATTGCTCAAGCGCACATGGACGTTACATTGTACAAAATGTTTGCGCACATACTGCATGGACACGATATACAAGATACATACCATTATTTTATTGGAAACCTCTTACAGGTAATCTTTCTTTTCATTATTTCTATCATTTTTCCCTTGGAGTGTTGGGATGTGGTAGTATAGCCACAGCTTACGTAAATCACTTGGTATATCAAACCTTCATGCTGTAGCCTCACTTCAACGACTGGCGCTTTACTGAGTATTCTACACTTCCTACACTTCCCAATCGCTACACCCAGCGCTGAGCTACTTTGCAATGGCAGCAGCTCGGGACGCCACCTACTCGGCATCTCGGCTTAACCCCGAGGTATGCCTCCGTCCGAGCTCGGATCCACTGCATCACTCCGTCTTGCAGATGCCGTCACAAGTCAGTTACAAATGCTGTAAGTGACCCAAGCATACAAGTGTTTATATTGCCTTATACAAAATACACCTACAAGGGGTATATAAAGGTTTCACCTGAAGATCCACAATAACTGTGATGGACCAACTCGCAAGAATTACACCTTTTATTAGCCGTTGGCTGGGCTACCGCTCTTCCCCTCCAAGGCCTCTACCGCCTTATTGTGTCGCCCTCTGGTCCTTTATCGCTGCATTTTGTGGAGTGTCCGTGATCCAAGCTGTCTTCAGCATGCGTTATTTCGCACAGCGGGCAGTCCCGCAAGTGATCGCCAGCTTTGTAAGAGTTGAATTTTGCTGCATTTGTCGTATTCTTCACCAACACCGCGAACATTGTTGTAGGGCGCGTCGGCTGTGTTGATCTACGGCTCTGTCGATAGTCCACTGGCACAGCCCAGAACGCTTATTGGCGGTCATTTCATTGGCGCATTGTTTGGTATCTGTATATCAAAAGTATTTCAGCTCCTGCCTCCCGAACACTACATCGAGTTGCAGTGGCTGGCTGGGTCCCTCTCGGTTTCGCTGAGCCTCGTAGCTATGCAACTTACCAAAACGGTTCATCCTCCAGCTGGGGCAACGGCCCTCTTGGCAGCCGTTAACCAGCAAGTGATCGATTTATCATGGTATCTGCTCCCTGTCATCCTTCTTTCTATTACTCTCGCTCTCATTGTCGCGCTTTTTGTCAACAATATACAACGCAGGTATCCTGTGTTTTGGTTCACGGTATGTGCACCGCTTCCGACTGCGCGGCTGGGAAATCTGAATGTCCACGAGGATGGCAAAATCGATCCCTCCCTTACCGAGGTAGACAAGAGCAGTCGCGAAGGTACACCCTAGACGTAGGTCTTGGTCAGTCTCTTGAGCCATCCCTCTTGTCAGAGCTTCCTACTCATGGAAGTTGCATCTCTTAGAGTATTTGATACCTAAATCACTAGAGTCATGTAATACCCATGGATAACATGCTTATTACCTGAATCTACACTGTTTTACGAGCAGCACGAGGCTAATTTCTCCGCATCACTTAACCCTCAACCCACCGTGTTTCTTGAAGTCTGCCTCACTTTCCCCTTTACCCAGGGTTGGAGCATCAACCCTTCAGATCACAGTCAAAATTGTCGTCACTGCTAACCACTCCTGTTTCCCACACGTCATCTGCGTGCCCTGTGAACGATGTGGGGCAGGTGTCCTTTCCTTGCGCCACGAAACTTGTTGCCCATAACCCCATTAGACGGTAGAAAAAGAGTTCAGTTGGCGTTCTGCTGGGTTGTATTTCCACTCTTTCATAGTCAGTGTCATGTCCCCGGTGAGTGGAGTGATCCAGCGTCGGCAATGGAACTTATTGAGTGACCTCCGAGCAGGTAAGAATTCCTTCGCGAGAAGAGTATCTTCTCTTGGCCAAGGTTGCTGAAGAGGCGGAACGCTACGAAGGTGCTGTTTCCTCGCTCAACTTTGTAAGATGGACAATTGCGGGACGCTTATGCTATTGAAATTCAGACTTAGCAGCGCAAATGAAAGGTCTGATTCAGACCTATGGTGCCTTGACTATCGAAGAACGCAACCTCCTCTCTGTCGCTTACAAGAACATCACGAATGCCCTCCGCAGTAGTTGGAGGATCATCGATTCTCTCGAGAAACTGGAGTCAAGCCGAGCCACAGGACGCCACTCCAAACACCAGGTGCAACTGATTAGCCAACAACGCAATCGTGTCGAGTATGAACTCGCCGAAGTTTGCAAAGACATCGTGAAGCTGCTTGATGATTGTTTGCTGTCAACAGCCGAACCCGGCGAGGAGACAGTGTTTTATTACAAAATGTGAGAAAGACGGTGGAATGCTCACCCGCGAGTCTGTCCTCACTCTGTCTGTTTGTACAGGAAGGGCGATTACTTTCGTTATTTGGCCGAGTTCGCTCAGCAAAGTGACAGGAGCAACTATTCAGATCTCTCTCTTGCTGCGTACAAGTTTGCGTACAAGCACGCTTTGGCTAAGCTCGACGCTACGCATCCCACGAGATTGGGTTTAGCATTGAACTTTGCAGTGTATTATCACGATGTCCGCAAAAGCCCAGAACGTGCGTGTCACCTAGGGAAGCATGCATTTGACGAGGCAGTCGCTTGCTTGAATGAATCCTCGTCGGTCCAAGTCATGCGAGACTCGATGATGATTTTGCAGCTGTTACGGGATGATTTGGTGATATGGTCCGGAGAAATGCAAAGAGGTAAGCCCTTCGTTGATTTATCTTTTCGAAATCTGACACATCCTCAATCATGGAGCGGAACACTCTGTGGGCGGGTAGAGCATAGCCTCCTTTCATCTTTTTAGCATTCTGGAACCATCTTTGTCGTATCCCCGGCGCTCTTTTGCTGGCCTGCTGTATACGTTATTTATAATGATTTTCTTGTATAAATACTGTGGCTGACATTAATCCCGCAGGCGCAGTGCGGGTTGCTCGTCACATTGAGTCATCTTCAGGACAGCTAGCTTTGGGCAAAGGTAGCGGCTACTAGGAGTGGGAAAACCAATGTCGCGTCAGCGAAGACCTGAAGAATGAATATATCAGTGTTGAGGCAAGGGTAACTTGAGGGAGGCGGTACTTTAACTGATTCCGCATTTGCGCGAATTTTACCCCATGAAACTGCTTCATCCGGTCGAGCACCAGAATCCGATCCGTCGAATTCTTGTCCCGTATTCTACACTAAGCGATCAGCAAGCGTCAAGAACATCGAAGGCAAGTTCTAACGATAAAGACTGAGTAGTCCGCTCCGTTCCTCTGCGAAGGAGTCAACTTGTATCATTCAATTAAAAGACAAGCCTTCTTACGATTAACATGGCGTTTGCGATTTGATGTTTACAAACTCCACCGCCGAGGATGATCATCCCCGCTTTTTTTGACTTACGAGATAGCTCGTTTAAGGCTCGGATATCACCCACGATATCGACAATCAACCCCGGAGATCGGAAGGAATGAAAGTATATCATGTCTCCTATTGAACCATCGGTAAGAGCTGGGCAGAAAACCGGGATGTCGTTCTGGAGTAATGTGGATCAGCCTTGTTCGGAGAGAGCAAAGCAAGTTCGTCTAGATGCATTGTATTCACTTTATAAGCCCAGTAATACACAGATTCTTCGTTGTTTATTTCCTTTCCCAAACGGCGAATGAAAGTGCTGGGTGACCATACTTGACCGGAAGCTTTCTGTTCCTCCAACATAATATCGAGAATGGGGATGAACCAATCCTCGAATTTGCAGTAATTATCGTTCGGTACGACGAGGTTCCCAACGCGGTTTAGACCTCTTTTTCGAAGATCTGCGCCATCCATGTTGAAATCAGCTAGGTACGTTTTGCCGAGGCACTTGATGAAATCCTCTTCGATCCCTCCCGCGGTCGTCACGATCGCTGAGACGTGTTTGTGCTTCACAAGGTATAGTATTATCTCACGTAAACCGGAGGAGATGAGGTTTGAAGTGTAGCCAAGGAAGATGTTGCAGCGCGTTTGGGCTCTTACTTGGGGATCTGCATAATCATCCGATTCATCTGGCAGGACAGGCTCGTCTGAAAGGCGCCATTTTCGCTGAGAGGAGCAGGATCAAAGGTCGAATTATATGCAGACAATTGGATGCGCACCATACGATTGACGATCTCGATAGCTTTCCCTAGGCTGGTAGCTTGGAACCCGATCCTCTCGTAGCTCCTGAGAAGATCCTGGAGTGACAGGGACTTGTCAAAATTTGGCCCTTGCACTGAGATTGCGGTTTCGGGAAGGGGTTCTGAACGTTTGAGTACTGCAGCTGCGGCCGCTGCGGGGATTTGGGAGTCCATGTCTGAGCTAGTTAGTGATATTATACTTGGGATCAGGTTGAATCCCGGTAACGACGGCAAGTTCCGTTGCCGTTGACTGTGCGGCAAGTACCAAG
>JBBPND010000551.1:0-10277 GCA_038090655.1 Gastroboletus turbinatus | reverse complement strand
TCATTCACCAATGTGTCGACTCCATACTGTTTCATCCAGGTACATTCCTTACCTGGGATTACACGGTCCCTTTGCCAATCAATTAAGGATGCCAACGATTACAGGATGACGACTACGTTGTCCTGCCAGAGCTCATAAAGACACTCCGCGTTCGAATAGAAGAGTCTTTGCAGGGCGGAATACATCTTTTACCGCCGCATGAGCACCTATCGAGTCGGCTGCGTACAACAGTGACTTCAAACGGTGTCCACACAAGCTTTGCGTGGCTAGGTCATGGCGCCATGATAAATCGACAACGAGCCCTCGGCTTTGTTTCTCTCTTGCATAATGATTCCCTTGGTATGACAGAGGAACAGATCAAAATGGCAGACAACTATTTCACTGTACTGAGCAACGAAGTACCAGAAATCTGGTTTGATCAAGGAATAGAGCTTGGGGGAGGTGAACCGTTCACCGTCGGTCACGAGGGAAACGAACGTAACCGAATGCACATAGTAAGTTTCTCTCAATTGAAATCTTGGATTTGCTACACGAAACAGGAACATGCATGTCGCTACCTGGACGAGATTGTAGCACGCCCATTCTGTGTCGCAGTGTCTAGTGACACTCAAATCCCCAGTCTGGGTTTTGTGAAGACGAATGATCATGTTTCCAATCTCTACGATTATCATGTAAACCGCGCAGCTGCCCTCGGTACACCTTACCTGCTGGAAAGCAACATCAAATTGCTTCCTGATGAGAGTATCCCCAACTGCCTTGCCGCGATAGACTTGCTCGGGAACGAGGAAAGATGTGCTAGGCTGATGGGAGAGGATCTAATGTTGTATTATCAACAACACCCCCTCTCTTGTGCTGTGGATGGGAACACCAACACTGCGTTTCGTAGTCCTTGTTGTGAGTCAAAGAGTCGTGATCTGAGCACCTTTTAATGGTCCGTACAGATGCAAAACAAGGAGATTACATTCTCATTGACGTGTTGTCGACGTTCGAATTCAATGATTCCACTGTCGAGCTGGTTTTCCTCGTGGCTCCGGACAACGAGCAGATCCTCCGTAGATCGAAATATGAGTGCTCTTCCGATGGAAAATGCTGGGTAAGTATCGTGATTGCACGATACGTGATGCTGAGCTGTAACGGATATAGCTCTTATCGCCATACCAACTCTTGTCTCGACGCACGGCGGTGGGGTCAACCCAGGGTCGAGATAGTGATTTGCTGGAGTGCACTGTGCGGATGGCAGGGAGCCACGCTCGGTTCTTCAGAGCTACAGCTGGCGAAGATGTTTCTCTTCCATGGGTGATATACGAGGTCTGGGTGACGTCTGTGCCACAAAATGTGTAGAGAACGTAAATGGTGTCAAATATTAATATGCACTGCCATCAGCTCGCTTAGCACTGGGAACTCCGTTTCTTGCCGCTTTACGCCCCATTGGTTTCATCCGACAACTATACTCTCTGGTACGGGTTCGACGATGTTCCACCTGGCAGCAAAGAGTGCATTTAAACCCAACGTTGCGTTTCGAGGAGCGCAACGCTCTATTTCAGTCCAGGTAGCGCACATATATTCTCAAGGCTGTCGTGCTAAGGACATAATACGACAGACACTGCTCCATGGATCACCAGATGCTCGCAAGGCAGGCGAAATTGAAGTACAGCAGCACTCAAGGCTTGTTGCGAGGGGTAAATATGTCCATGGATTCGAAGGTAAGAACTCTTGGTGCATGTTAAACCGATGCATCTAATGGTCGGGTAGTCCATCAAGTGAAACCCGATTCGATTGACGAGTATAAGGCAGCTGCGTGCGTGGCTTTCTAGCAGAAGATGCTAGTACATTTATCCTTGTTCGTAGCGAAAAGTACTATGCAGGGATCAAGGATGACCCACGGTTACATATTAAGCTGACAGGCAGCTGGGAGACGTTGGTCGGTAACCAAGACACGTTTGGTGAGTGTATCGCATTTCGTGCCTTAAGGATAATTCATCCATCTTGCTTCAAACCGCAGTCCATATTCTAGAATATGAGAACTATGCTGGTTATGACAAGACAGTGGAACTCATTAGAAACTCAGAGGTTGTAGCCCCAGACTCGATTCTGCTCGTGCATGGTGCTTATTCCTCTTCAGCACGCTAAATCTTACAAGGCGCTTCTTCCCTACGTTGCCTCCCGTTCTACACAACTTGCTCAAGAATTTGCATTCTTTCCTACCGCACCACCACATGCTCAGGGTGGTATTTTTGAACTCCGGAGTTACCAATTGAAGCCCGGCGTCCTTTTGGAGTGGGAGAATACATGGTCTGCTTCCAATAGCCCGTCGTGCATCATGTCTCGAGATTGATGGTGCTGTCAGGCGGAGGGGTATCGAAGCCCGTCGCAAATTTGTCGCACCAGTCGGAGCTTGGTTCTCGCAGATTGGAAGGCTTCATCAAGTTCATCACATGTGGCAATACCCGTCAGTGAAGGTCTAACCTTTGGTGGGAAATCGTTCTCACAGCTGTCTTAGGAGCCTTGACGCAAGGAAGGAAACGAGGGAGAAGGCCTGGCAGATTGACGGTTGGGCAGAGACGGTCTCCAAGGTACGTTGTTTGCTGTGTGTGGTAGTTGAAAGACTGATCATGATGCTGTAGACTGCCCAACTCGCAAAAGAAATGGACTCGTTTATATTACTTCCTCTCCCATATAGTCCTCTTAAGTAAGGACTTGTCCACTTTTAGTCCATAGGCACTCCGCTCCGTCGTAGGTGCGGATGAATCTGCCAGTAATTATTTGTACGCTTCGACATGCAGTGATTAGTGTATCGAGTGTTCTCTGTGCTTTGTCTACGCTACATGTCGAGCGTCGCTTGCCCATACGTGAAGTGAGAACGACAGCTACAGAGGCTAAATGACACCAATTTGGTAACCGTGCGAAGGTTCCGCGTTATTAACTGTCCAAGTATTATTCATCTGAGTCGATGCGGACGCGGCGCCGTTCCTAAACGCTCTCGACGAGTCTTGTCTTTCCACAATGTCGACAACCCACTGGAATGAATCTGAACACTCGGAGGAAGAATTGAACCAGGAATCACTCTCAAGCCGCAAACGAAGTAGCAGGGGTAGCTCGGTCGTTTGCAGCCCATCTTTACCTACTGAATTGCCTTATTATTAGCCTGCGATCAGTGTAGAAAAACCAAGAGCAAGTGCGAGCCTTCCAGCACTCCAGGAACCTGCAAGGGCTGTTCCCTTGGAGGAAATGGTATCTCTTTTCACCTTGTTATCGTTGAAGCCCTGACGATCTCCCATTTCTCAGTTTGTACCTTTCTGGGTAAGCGTTCGCCACAGAGGACGTAGAGGGACTCACACCGAGTACTATAGGCCCCAGCTATAAGCGCGGCCCTCCAAAAGGATACATTCAGGCCATTGAGCAGCGATGGCACCAAGTCGAGTCATTGCTCGGGTCCCTGCTTGCATGTCCAGACCGTCGTGTACAGGATTTATTAGCCGACATCAGACAAGACGAATTAGCTAGGGAGATTTTGAACAGAGTGGATACCGGACCATTTGTACGCTCGTGCCCTCTGCCACAGCGGCGTCGCAACTGATGCAAAGATCAGGGTCCTTCAGGACGTCTCTCTCAGCCTGCAGGTGCCACCAAAGAAGATTTCTTTGCCTGTGTCTTTCGAAGCAACAAGACTTCTCGCGATGCTTCACGATCTAGGCGTCAGTCACGTATATCGCGGGAGATTGTTTCTTCTTCTAGAGGTGGTTGTCTCTTTTGCTATTCGGGGCAAGCTTTTTTGACCACCTACGAAGAAAACGCCCTGTCAAGCATGCCAACCGCAGAATGGCAAGACCGTTTGGCCGCTCGCTTGTCTAGGAATATATTGGAAGGTCCTCACAGCACCAGCACTCAGCGGTCACCCTCTCGTGGATATGGCGAGGCTCCTTTGACACAGCGCCGCCGACTCGATGGATCTAGTTCCGGAGCGGGTACAAGCCATCTGAATTGGAACGAGATGTACACTATGGAGGCATCGTCGGGTAATTCGATAATTTCGATAGTGTCAGAAACCATTCAACTTAATGTCAAATGTTTCAGGTTCAGAAGAGACGGATGAATCCCAGTGTGCGACTCCGTTTGGACAACTGTCGTTGGACGAGAATCAAGAGGTTTGTTGCGCTTAGATTGCCGCTCTGATTTACTCACCGCGTTCAGGTCCGATATCATGGGAAAGCCAGTGGTCTCCACCTCCTTACTCGAAACGATCGCGTAGATAGTCGTCTTGACGGAGGAGTTTGGTTGGATCTATGTCTCTTTATGTGGTCACAGCAGGATACTGACCCTCTTGTTGTACAGGAGGCTTCCAATGGCGCGTTTCTGGCCATCCGCTAAGGCAGATTTGTCCGCCGTGCCGCCAGACGCTGATATTCCTGTTATATTTCCTCCCGTTGAGATGCAGGATCGACTGCTTGACTTGTACTTCTCGTATGTTCATCCAATATTTCCTGTTATCCACAAGGGTCGTCTTTTGCGAGAATATAATGAGTGGTAAGGTTTATCGTGCGATTGCATTTAGCTCAGCTCCTTACATTTCCACGTCGTGACAGGAAACAAAGGTTCGTTGATGTTGTATTATTCGCTGACTCTGTGCTTATCCAGCAGTAGTGACAATCCAAGTCCGCCAAGTTCAAACGGCGATTCTCCCTCATCTGCCCCAGAACAATCACAAACCATCAGTAAACTATTGCTGCTGTCGATATTTTCCGTTGCTGCTCGCTACCTGGACGAGAGGGCTTCAGAGCCCGTGGACAAAATATGGGATGTTGGGTGTGATTACCTCTCCCAAGCAAGAAGTGTCCTTGGTACTTCGCGATTGTCTTTATAGTTTATTTTCTTGACCACTGACATCCTTCTGGTTATTAGCGCAAGTATCACACAATTCTCGGGCATCGACTTGTCAGGCTCTACTTCTTCTAGGCCATCGTGAATTTGGAATTGGTATGGACTTGTGGGGTCGTCAGCCCTTTGTGCTGACTTAACTTTCAGGGTCCATGGAACAGGGTTGGCTGTACATCGGTGTGGTGATATCAGTTACATATGTTTGCCTTGCATTTTTAACACTCTTTGGTATTCAAGGAATGGCCATTAGAATGGTTCGTTCTATATGCCAATGTCCAGTTTCAGTCTGATAAATGATAATTCAGGCGCTAGACCTAGGTCTCAATCGCGCAGCAGATAACTGGCAGTTCAATGGAAGGAAAATGTTCTCCGACGAAGAAAATCAAGTGAGGAAACAAATATGGTGGGCTTGTTGCATTTCGGATAAGTACGTCTCTCTATCTGATATGATTGACTCAGCTCAACTTTTGATTTCAAGATACAGCTCAACCTATATGGGTTCGTGTACGCTCAATGTTTCAGTGTAGGTAACTGACATTACCTGTCAGGGCGTCCGATATGTATTGCCGAGAATGATTTCGACACATTGCTACCGGATGCAGAAGAGGTGAGCAGTGCAAGCCTGGAGGGCCAACGCTGACTAGCTCCACAGTATGAGGATGATTCGCACCTAAGCTACCCCCTCAGCGTAGCGTCATATCGATCTTTATCGACTGCTCTTATCATGCGGTGCTTTCGGGTTGCCTCGTCACTCTGTTAGTATTTGCCCACGGTTATCATTCACACTAAAATGCGTTTCGTTTAGCCGTGATCATTGGGTCGATTGTGTCGTCCGTTTATCCAGTAAAGTCCTCGGAGCGCGGTTCCAGGCGAGCCGTTTTGAGTAACTTGGAAGCTCGTCTTGACCAATGGTACCTTGAGCTCCCCAACGACCTAAGATATGACCCTGCAAGCAAAAGAAATACTCCACCAGCCCCCGTTTTATACATCCACGTTAAATACTGGTCGGCTGTATTGCTTTTGCACAGAGCCTTGTGAGTAGTATTCCTCATCTAAGGCGAGTCGTTGATGTATAATTTTGGCATAGTATACCGAATTGGAAAGGGTACGACTTTGATTCAGTGCACACGGGGGATAAGCTGATTTCTTTAGCTCTGAGCCGATACTGCACAATCCACCTCCTGGCTCCAATACGACATTGTTGAAAGCCTTCGACCTGAGCCAAAGTGCCGCGACTTACATAAGTACTATTGGTAAGTGGTGTAATTTGAATGTCGAGTTTCCAGCTAAATATGATTCAGTGACAACATATCACGACTGCTACAATATTAAGCGTGCATCACCTTTTCTTTCACCATATATCCTCAGTGCAGGGTGAGTCGTTTCGATACATGATACCTGCATCCCACCTTAATTTGTGTCCAGTATCATGCATATCGTGACGCGTACGTCCTACATCATACGGATCCTATCATACGCTTATCTTTGCCACTCAAAGTGACTCTACGTCCATCAAATGTACAGGCTTACATTGGGCTTCAGCAGTCGTTGACTGTGCTAAGAGAGATGCAAGTACGCACCACTTCCTCGTATAATCTAGACTTGCTTTCACACATGCGCAGACGACTTGGCCTAATGCAGCTAGAGCATGGGACTTGCTCGATGGCGTAAAGGTTCAGGTAGACAGCAACCTTACGCCCATGTTGCAAGGCCCTGACAGGCAAAAAAGAGATGCCGATGATGCATTTGGGAGGGAGAAGAATTCGGACTTGCTTCAAAGAGAGGCGTTTGGGGACTCTGGCCCCAAGGAACGGGTGACCTCTGCCACAGGGATCCAGGATATCAGCACTCGCATGATGGCGCACATGCTGGGACTAGATATCCCGGGCATCGAACCGTCGACATCATATTATCCTGGTTACGAGTGGTGGCCCCGTGCGACGAATGTTGTCCACGCACCCTATCGGCAACCGTCTTCCGCGGCGAATGTACCAAGCTCGGGATCGCTAATGAACACAAACTATTCGGCTGCCCAAGGGGATCCCGGATGGAGAGTCCCGTCAACGAGCTATTCATACGAATTCCATGGTTTACCGAATAATTATCCGATGTAGCCTCATCCTCTTGTTTGGGTAACTTGGTTGTAATAATAGTGATTATGTAATTTCTTGGACCCACAATGACAACGCGTACTCGTCTTTGTACTAGTACTGTATGTTTCTATGAAGCCACCATCTCAATGCCACAGAGGAATGTCCAGCATTCAAAACCTGTTGAATCCTGAAGCATGTCTATCTAGCTCTTGCGAGTTGGTTGAATTTATCTTTATTCGCTTCTCCTCCGCTGACCCCCTTTGTTCAGGCCAACGCCAGTGGAACGAAAGTGTGAGCGACCAACATCGCCCGAGCCTACGTCGGACACAAGCGCAAACCCGATAGTTAAAAGTAGCCCTCGACTTCTAGGAAAAGCCCAATACGGTGATCATGAGCCACATCCCAATTGCCCAGACACCCTCGCCTGTCTCCCAGACACGGACGGGCGACCACAGCACACGCTTCCCGTTATTCTACGTTGTGCAATACTAGGAAGTGCCAAGAAGCGGTTCACAATAAGAGAGATCTATGCGGCTATGGAAGACAAGTATGTATACTTTCGAAACGCTGGTCCAACGTGGAAGGTACGATCGTTTCTCTCTTGGTGTCCCTCAACTCTGATGCATTCCCTTTAGCAATCCGTTCGTCACCATCTGTCTTTGAATAGACTATTTGAGCGACAACCTCGTCCGGTCACTGACCCAGGGTTCGGTTCCTACTGGACAGTGAATCTCTCTGCTCCCCCGGGTACCAAGCGACCACGGAAGCGTGGACGAACGTCCAAGGCTGTCTCTGGTCCCTCACAAGTTGATTCGACGCAATCAAATCAGCAGAAGAAGCGCGGGCGACCACGAAAACCTCTGGCACAAAGGGGTGCCTCCGCTGAGCCCAGCACGTTTACTAGCCCACCTACCTTCACATCAGGAGTGATGTCTTCTATACGACCATATGATCACGACTCTGAAGAACATACCGAGAGGCAAGATAGTCCCCACGGGTGTAACGGTTCAGAAGACGAATACGAAAGCGAAGAAGATATGGTCATGCCGCGTAATCACAACCCATCAGCGTCCGGCTTAGACGTTCTTGGGATCCATGAAGCTGCATCACGCCTTTATAGTTCAGATAGAGGCCGCCGGGTGTACTCTACCGCCGATGAAGGTATCATTGATCGAATGCAGATAGAAATGGCTGGACTGCGGCGACAAGCCGCTGATGCTATATCCGTTTCTTTGCGAATATCAGATCAACTCGCCGAAGCACAGGCAGAAGCTGCTCGAGCGAAGGCTGCATTGAGAGCGACAGAAAACCTGTTGGAAGAAGAAGGAAGGAAGAGAAGAGAAGCCGAAAGGATCGCAAGTGAAGAAAATCGATTGAGAAGGGTTGCTGAGGAGACCACCTTCCGGCTTCAAAATCAGCTGGCGTAGCGTTGGTGCTCTTAGTCGGGTTAGTTGATCCGGTGATATATGTCGGTTGGCCTGGCCTTCGAGGTTCTCCTTTTCTCCGGGTGCATATCTGAGCGCTGCGCTGGATGGTAACCTTTCTCATAGGTCGCATGGTCGTCCAAGGGTTCCACTAGTAAAATAGGCGACGTTAATTTTTTGTACACCGTCTAGTCTGTTGATCGATCGTATGAACATACGTACAAAGTAGTATGACACTTGAAATTGGAATGGTCTGATCTCGTTTTCATCGTAAAGTTGTATGGTCGCTCGCTTCTCTAAATATATATCTGGGCAGTTCTTCCGTGCGAGTATGTGCAAGCTTTACAGTAGCTGAATTGAAGATTCGGGTCCGCACGGTGGACCTCTCATCCCGGGCTGCAACAGAAGTTACGTCCACAATTATTGCCATTGTCGATCATATCGGACTAGACTCTACAACCCAATGGTTGGTGGTTCGACTTGTGAAGTCAACTAGGCTGGCAATTGATTGAATCAGAGGCTTCAAAGCTAGACTCGGACAGTCGGAAGTCCAAATCACTGTCTTCAACAACGTTCACCGAGGTGTTTGGTACATACCAAACAACTTACTTATACCGAAAAAATATATCGACAAGGCTACAACACCACCTCCTTGAAAACTGATATGGCTGGCCAGAGGCCTAAAGTCAGGACTACGTAGGGTCTTTCAATATAAAAGGGATGTATTTGGCTAACTGGTCGATGATAGCTACAAACAATCGCGGACAATTGAACCGTTGCATACAACCGGTACTATCGCAGTCTCCCTAGATGGATCCAAGATCGTTACATGTCTCGCGGAAGAAGCGTTATTGACAGAACTATCTAGTGGAAAATTGCTTTGTCGGTTCTCGTGTGTATGTCCTGACTCCTGTGCGTATATTCCTTGCTTGATATTTACTTCGCATGCTCTAGGCATCCGAGTCCATCACGACACTCTGTCTATCACCTTCCGCGGCCTACCTCATATTATTCACAACCCCTCCGTCCCTCAAACTATACGAGATTCCAAAAATATTCTCTGGCCAGGTCGTGCACCCCTCCCGAGTCATTGCCCATGCCCACGATGCACCAGTACATGTTTGCACAGTTGATCCGACATCGACATTCCTTGCTTCAGGGTCAGCGGACGGTACTGTCAAAGTTTGGAACATTTCTGCGGGACACGTCACGCATGTTTTCAAAGGACACGGAGGCGTTGTCAGCGCGTTAAAATTCAATTTTCCCCGAGATCCATCAATCGCCAGCTCGGCGAAGACATTTCAGCTTGTGACTGCTTCAGTCGACACGCGGATTCGTTTATTTGACTTGATGGCAACGTCTAGAAATGATCAAGGAGCACTCCGACCTATCGCCGTTCTGGAAGGTCACGTTTCCGTTCCACGCGGTTTGGATGTGACACCAGATGGAAAATGGCTCATAAGTGGAGGAAGGGACTCTGTAGTCTTACTTTGGGATATGTCCACAAGTTCTCGTCCAACCGATGGAAGTATCAGCAAAAGAAAAGGGAACTCGACTGTCGTAGCCCCGACTCTTTCCAAGACTATCCCAGTCATGGAAAGTGTCGAAGCTGTAGGGTTTATACACCCTGAGCTGAGCGATTTCACTGCTAAATCCCCGAAGCTTCAATTCTTCACTGCCGGCGATAAGGGTGTCGTCCGGATTTGGGATCTTGCACAGGGCTCCGTCATTTACTCGTTGACTACAGAGTCTGGATCCAATGCTGTTGATCAGGAAGTGCAGAGGCAAATTATTGATGCCTTGTGAGTGATCACCCTGTCCTTCACGAGGCGTTTCTCATTGTTCTCGGAGGTTAGTTACCTCCCGACTGTAGATGCCATGGTTT
>JBBPND010000550.1:0-10287 GCA_038090655.1 Gastroboletus turbinatus | reverse complement strand
TTCCTTCGTGTCACCAAAGAAATATGAGGACAGTTGATTCCTTCTCATCCTTTGGAAGCGAACATGCTCTTGGTAAAGATTCTATGGTGGTCTGAGCTGCACGGTGTAATGGGTGTCGAGCAGAAGGCGGTGCAAGAGAAGACATTTCCTCAAGATTTCCATGATGAGATTGCCAGGGAGAGTGTAAAAGGGGGCCAGAAGATCGTCTCAAAGAGATGGTCACACAAACAATAGAAGGGGAGGTGTAGTGATGATGATCGACCACATGTTGTGGATATTCTGGGGCAATATTTGGTGAAGCAGGGGTATGGTTCACCTTAGCTGGACGAGTAGTAACAGAATGGGTTGGGAGCAAGGATCTTGAGCAACAGGGATCAGGAGATCGGGATGAAACATTTTGGGAATGTCGAACATCGGGTGTTAGGGGTGACACCGGTGGAAGAACTCTGGATGATGGATAGCAGGGAGAGGGGTCTAAAAGAATATGAAGATGGCAAGCGGAGCGGGTTAGAGAGACGTACATTTTGATGGCAGCAAAAATCACAAGGCTCGCATGGCCCCAGCATATGGCAATTAGACAGCAAGAGATCCAGAAAGGCAGTTATTGACATCCTACGGCAACGCACTTTGGTTGCAAAATCAACCATAGCTTCGGATCATCCGAGATCAACATCAAAAGAGTGTAAACGAGGAGGGATGCTTGAGTAAATGAGATGCGATATGCCAACCATACCCTCTTGGCGAGTGAGTCGTCCAGACTGTTGGGCGTGTAGTGTCATATGTGTTGGGATCTGATAGTGTATCACATATGTAACATGGCTGTAATTCATGCCTTGCGCAAATGCGGATATAGCACAAAGCCATTTGGACCGTCCGGATGACCAGGTCTTGACTGCTTGGGAGCGAGCCTGAGTATCAGGGAAAGAAGGACTCGTTCCAGGCGGTTAAAGAGGTGGCTATATTCCGACGAATGTACAAGTGATGGGGAAGATCCAGAGTGTTCATTTGAAGGAGATAAACCAGGGAATGATCTAACGCCCAACCACGCATGATAACGATAGGCGAGATCCATAGCGTTGACATAAACATTTTCTGTAAGTCCATGGAGATCGTCGTAGACAAGGCCGTATCAGGAGTTTCCTGTAGCCGTTGAGTGACCAAAAGATACATTGATCGGATCGTTGGATGTATCTGCATCCTCGTGATGATGGAAAATGGCTTGCAGAATCGCCTTCAGAGCCTGACAGCACAGAGCGAGGGTAAGAGGTATCTGAAGATGATCTGTTGTATAAGCGCGAAGGACGTTACTAAAAGCCCTGCTGTCGACAGTCTTGCTGTTGACGACATAGAGATAGTCCCTGTAAACCTTGACATTACTTGGGAGCACCTGACGAGTGAATTCCAAGACCACTTCTCGGATGGGACCAATGAGGTAAATAAAAAGACGAGAGACGGATCTCGGGAGGAAATGCGCAACATAGCCATCTCTTCCGGTTATACTTCGAGTTTTGAAATAGTGGTAAATAAGGGCACATGATCCAGAAAGGAAATAAAAGTTGTGAGGTCCATCAAGGGAATTGACAGATCGGAGTGGACCAAGTTCTGTGCCTCGAGCAACACCGGGTGTAGAGGTGTGGGCGAGGACCATCAAGAGATCAACTAACTCATGGTAGAGGCGCAAATAAGCTCAGATTGCAACTATCAAAAAAAATGAGTTCTACATATATAAATATGGCACTCAGAAACCACAATGTTTATGAACGAGACATTGTTGAGCATCCTGGAGATGAAAGCGATCAAAAAGGGAGGTGTCAGAATGGATATGCTGGAGCACAAAGTCGAGGAGCAAATGGAATGGATTATGAGATGAGTGTACAAAGGAGAAACCATTGTCGGTATTACACAAAGGATCCACGGGCCATCTCAGAGGATTAGTGTATCTATAACCAGATCGAAAGGCATCTGATCAATACAAATGGGTTACATACATTACATACATGCCATCCATGACTATATAGTACCTCTCTAGTCTTGTAGTCACTTCGACCAACCCTGCAAAAAGTCCCAGTACCAGTACCATTATGCCCACCCAGGACCATTCACCACCGACATTAGAGGTATTCTGAAGTTTACACAGTTGTAATACATATGACGGTATGTGTCCACATTGGCAATCAATGACACCTAAAGATCCAACTTACACCTGATGATAGTCAACAATCAGATCACACATGGTAGTGGTGGAATTCATTCTCCTTGAGATTCTCTGATGGAGTTGATGTATCTTTGTAGATGCTCATGCCTTCTATAGGGAGGACTTGTAAGTATCAGATGACATTGATGTAACCTCTTGTGCTGCTGAGAAGCATCATGTCAACAGGATATCAGTGAAAGCCTTCAATGAAGAGAGATGGCAGGCTAAAATCAAGGACATCAGGGTGGACATGACAGATGTAAAGGTATGGCATCAAATTATAACTCTCATTTATGGGCTTCACAGCAGACCTCACAGCACGGATGTGAGCCCAAGGCCACTTGGATATTGATACAATGGTTCCATTCCAAGGAAGATCTCAGAGGGCAGCCATAAGTAGTACTGAGAGCATGGCTAGCACATCATGCTAATCAACATTTTAAGGTTCTTTTCCTACCTGGCATTCAATGAACTCATTCTGTGTGATGAGTTGCACATCATAGATGGTGCCTGCATTGAATGTAAGTGCATCTAATTATGAACTCAAACTGAACTGTGACATGTGGCATTGCCATATTGAAAGCAGATGAGGTTATTCATCATTTTAATGACAATGCATGCTTTTCTGGGAGCATTGAGCCAGGACTTCTATACTGGTGATGGACCATGAAGCCCATGCCTGAGGAGTCAAAGGTGAAGAAGGGATGTAGGAAAGGGAGAAAGGCCAATAGACCAGTCCAATACCAGATCAGTGTGAGGGTGATCATCACTGCTGGTCACACTAGTATAACCACTAACCTCATACATACATTCATTCATGTTCCTTGGCAACATCAGGCTATGACACCATGTCCATGCTGTCAAAAGCCTTATAGTCCAGATTGAACCATTCAGCATTTCTGTAGATTCTGCAAAGCATGGCACCATGTGGCCTGCTTACAGGCACTTCCATCAATGTTTGATAGTGTTTCTGCACTAGTGGCAGATGCTACAAAGGAATCAGATACTTGGCCATATCACAACAGCTTCCATGTCATCCTGCGCAAGCCAGTACAAAGGGGAAAGAATCATGGACTTGTTGGAAATGGTCAGTTGCCAGATCTTGCATGGCAAATACTCTATGAAATCAAGGAGGCGAATCAAGGCCTTACATGGAAGGACTGGGAGACAACAGATGTCCCTACAGATGTGCTGGCAGAATGGAAGGTAACTGGAATGTCAGATGATGCATCACCACAGTATTATGACTGTCCAACATGTAGCTCACAAGGATGCACTGGGTTCTTGTAGATAACAGTGTGTATAAACTACTACACTATCACATCAGGGTTGTATCCACTTTTTAAGGGCTCTGTCAGTTTCAGAAAACCTTTCTGTATGGTCTTATCGACAGTCACTCTGTGGTCACGAAGACTGCGGAAGTATTGGGCAATTTGCCCCAATGTTTCTCTAAAAAATATCTTTGACAAATGAATGGTATAATTCACAATTGGGTTGGGTTAGTTTTGAGAGGGTGATCCTCACAGCTTCCAACTGGTGTCTGATACAGACAAGATCATTGTGGTTGTGTTCAAGCTGTAGTATGACCCTCATTCCTTTCACAACCTAAGGATGAATATAAATGTAAAACATTACATCTAAGTTTCAGTTGTGTTGGACTCACCTCAGGGTGCAAGATGCTCAATGTGGTATTGCATAGCTCTGCCAATTCCTTAAGCCATTGCAATAGATATATTGCCTACTGTTTGTCTATTCTAGCATCCTGTGTGTGGATTGGAAGACTCCAAATGCTTGAGCCAGTGACAGATGGAGAAGAGATAGGTTTCCATGCAGTGGCTGCTCGTTTTTCTGGCTGGCTGGACATAATGTCAGTAGCCCTAGAGCTGATTGTAAGGGTGACTGATTTGAAGTCATAAGGAGAGGATGGATCAGTGGTCTCCAGGACACTGCGATGTAGGTGAACATTATCTGTTGGCTCTGGTGTTCCCTTCCTTTTCCCTGTTCTTTCTTTTCCTTTTCCTTTTCCTTTTCCTTTTCCTTTTCCTTTTTCTTTTCCTTTTTCTTTTCCTTTTTCTTTTCCTTCCCCTAACCTGCCCCTTCCCCTATCCACGTCCCCTAACCCTTTCTCCAAGATTTCCTTTTCCTTTTCCAGTTTCATTTCTATTCCAAATCCCAGCCCTTTGTTTGTGACTGTCTCTCTGTCCACTTCCATTGCCATTATACTTTTCATCTTGGTTTCCGTTCATTTTTTCATTTTGTTGTCTTCAATCACAGGTGGTTCAATGCTATACCGGACATCAATCAGCTGTGATGGCCATTCATCACTAATGGTAAACATGGGTTGTGGAGATGACATCGGAAAATTCTGTCCTTGTGAATGGATAGAGGAACCACCAATAGATGTTGCCATTGTTACACTCTTGCCTATATGTATATAATAATTCATTCATTCATTGACATTGAACTCGATGAGAAGATGGTCTCTATGCTCACATCGTTCCTTTGGAGTTCCTGGGATGTCTCCATCGGTATCTAGCTTAGGGCTACTATCAGCAGGCAGAGTCGCATATTCTGATTCTGATTCTGATTTTGATTCTTCCAAATATCTCTCGCATGTTAATCAGTCAATAAATATGCATTATAATCCATGCATATACCTCATGGAATATACTAACTAAAGTTGGGTCTGAATGTACTACTGTTCCTAGTGGTCCTTCATTGCGCAGCCTGTTTGGGAGGGGGCAGAGATGCACTTGACATCATTCCTGCATTACAGAGGCTTTTTGTAATTGGGTTGGGGGTCGTAGTGGGTTCAGGGCATGCTTTAGGAAATAAGTTCCCACAATTTTTGAAAAGTTCACACAGTTGTGGCACTGAGGGAAATGTGTCAACACATACATACAAACAACCAAAAAAGGAAAAAAGGAAAAATATATATCACCAGAAGCTTCACACATTTCATATTTCCTTGACCTTGGGAAATGTGCAGCCACTATGTTTATTTTCTAGACTCTGGCCTTGAGTTTACCTAGCTTGCTGCACATACAATGAAAATTCCCACAGTCAATAAGTTCAAAATAAATATCAGAACCAAACCTATTATGTAAGCTAAGTCAATGCAACTATTTTCTGGAATTTCACCATATCCTACCTACATTTTTACTAGACTTTCGCCTAAGCTAATTCTACACTTTCCAAGTACATTCAACTACAATTTGTCTAGATTTTCGCCATATCCTTTCCTACACTTTTCAAGTAGACTATCCACTTTTTGATATGCTTTCCTACACTTTCACTAGACTTTCACTGTTACGAACCCTAACCCTAAACTAGGGTTTACTTTAGTTCTTCACATCACATGACATATCACGTGACTTCTTTCTTTTTCTAATCATGTGACTGCATGTGACTGTGTGAATGTGGCCTAGACCCATTACATGTGTTCACCTCATTTATTTAATCTCCATCGTCTAGACTCTTCTAGAACGATCTTCATACCTTATGATGTCATCATGACATCACAACCCTTTACCCTAAGAGCCTGCCCTAAGCAGCTCACACAGACCATAGCCATAATAGATACAAACAATGTAAACATATATATATCTTGCAACTAGCTCCACAAGAACTCAGTCAGGTTCTTGTTGGAATTCCCTAATGTTCTTGTTCTCTAGCTTTTCTCTAAGCAAGCCTTGTGTGAAGTGACTGAAGTCCTTATTGGATTTTGAGTTGCCAACATTCACTGACCATTTCCTACACTTTCACTACCCTCTGGCCTTGAGTTTATATAGATTGCTGCGCATACAAAGCAAATTCCCACAGTCAATAAATTCAAAATAAACATTAGAACTAAACATATTATGTAAGCAAAGCCAACCAAGATGATTTACCCACACAAGGCTACACTTTTCTATGCAAGTCAGATTAGCATTGCACTAATGTACAATAGTTAGAGTTGGTCTCAGTTAAGGGTTGGTCTCTCTGGGGATGTATTTTCTCAGTTGTCTCAGATGTCTCAGATGTCTCAGATTAGGGTTTCTGTTCCCGCCCATCTGCCCAATCCATGTCCATAATAAAATCAAGCAAAATCAAGCAACAAAAATCCTAGTAATTACCATTTCCCCCTGATGTTTCTAGTAATAAAATAACACAAAAATACACAAAATCAAGGCAACTATTTTCTGAATTTTGGCCATATCCTACCTACATTTTTACTACACTTTCATCCAAGCTAATCCAATCCTATCCTCATACTACACTACTAATAGGCCATCCTGGAATTAAGATTCAAAATGAAATATGTCAGATCAGTTGGAAAAGTATACCATAAATAGACCCCATTTCTACGATCATTATGAGCCCCTAACTATGCAAATTGGTGGTCGCGTCATCGAGATAAAAATCAAACAAGGTGGTTTTGTGCATTAATGTAAAATTGATGCCAGATTGATTTTTTGGGGTTCCAGAAATGTCACCAATCAATTCAAAGGGTTCGAAAACTCCCAGGAAAAATGCTGAAAGGGTTGTGGGATGGTCCTAAGGCATGGCATGTCATGTTTTTGGATCAAGTGAGGAGGGGAAGGTTGTGCCATTCGTTCAGACGATTTTATGGAGCTTAGAAAATGATACCATCGTGTTCAAAGGGTTGGAAAATGGTGGGAACAGGTCTTTGCTTGTTTTCAACTAGTGTTCCTGAGGCTAGAAAAATCGATCTCTGCTGGGAGGTCAGGAGGAGAGAGAGTACCATTGTGCAAATAAAATACCAGGGATGTCAGATGTTGTGGATGCTTTTGAAATTACCATATTAGAAAAATATACCTGGACAAGACCTGGAAAGACAACTAACATTCCTGGGAAATAATATTGGAAGGAGGAGCAGGAGCAGGATAAGAAGAAAATGCCTCCTCAAAAGCAATCAGTGATGCCTGCAGCTCAGGTTCAGCAGGAGCCTATTGGTTTCCTACCATTGTGGAATCTCAGGCCTGTGTCCAGTGAATACTATATCATTTGTACTCTGTATGTTAGATTTCCAATGCACTGTTCCTGTCTGGTTTATGTAGACAGTCTGCAAGATGAAAAACAAAGTGTCCAAGAATAGCCATGACCCATGACCCCCACCCATGCACTCCAAGATAAGGATGCACAAGACAACCCATCCATGATGGAGAATGACGAGAATGACAACATGCTTGGAGTGATAATCATGGATTTCAACATGCTTGGTACAGGTCAGTCCAAAGCTGAAATTCCAGAAGAGATTGTAGAGACTGTAATGGAGTCTGAGTGGCATGGATGGCAAAGATGACAATTTCACAAATATTGATGCTCCTGAATGGAGTGGAATATCCCACCTCTGATATGGAAGACATGCCAGAGATTTCCAAGTTGCCAAACACATCATTCGACCACCCAAACACACCCAGATCTACCATGAAGTATATGAGTCAAAACAACATTATGATCAAGTGTGGTAGAGGATGACCTAAGAAGATACCCACAAATCCTCAGGAGGTCGATGTCCAGGCCACACATGATAGAGGCTGTCCAGTGGGGAGCACCAAGCATGCCAAGGAAAAACAAAAGGTCACAAAGGATTCTTCAACCTTTATTCACACTATGATATAGTCACGGTCACCATCAGTCCACATAAAACCACACTGCTGGCCATCTTGCAACATGCTTCATCACAGGTTTCACCTCGGAATTTGGTGAAGGAACCTGTCAGAGAAGGTGGGAGTACTACACAAATCACTCAGTTACTATTGTTGCTCAAACTACTTGACAAAATGAATCCCACCTCTATCTTCAATGATCTTTCAGGCCAGGTCCAATCATTGGCTATGCAAAAGCAATATATAGTATCTATCTATTGTATCTATCTATTGCAAAGGAACCATTAGCTATACAATTATGTTGAAAATTTATGGCTAATAGCCCCTTTTGAGAGGTTGCCTGAAGTGTGCTATGTTACATATTCCATATGTGTTAACAAATGTATATACTTCCATTTGCTTCAATATATACATTTCTTAGCTATCTATAAATATATGTGGATTGGTCCTAGCATTTTCAGATCAACAAATTGCATATAATGAAAAGTGTTTCCTTTTCTATTGGCAAATGCAATTCATTGACCAACAACATTTGGACCATATAGCAATTGGTGTCCATCACACATTGGGAAATGTATATTATGCTTCATTGTGTCTATATGCTGTTGCACAATTCTTACATCATTTGAAATATGAAGTATGGGTTGGTAGATGGATATTATGTATTGCTTTTGCATACTGTTTGTGTTGTTTTGAAATGTATTTATTGATTGGTTGTAGGTGGGTACTACAGTACATCTAGTGCATTGGGTACTTCTGCAAATTTATTGGGACCTCAGAAACATATATGGAGGCTGGGATTACATTGAATTTGCACATTTTTCCATGTCCTTTAAAATATATACTGCTGATGGTGGGTGGATGCTTCAGTGCATCTAGCACACAGTTGCTCTTGCACATATCTTACAGTACAGGAAAAAATGGAATTTCAAACCATGGCTACAACCTACCCCTTTCTCTAACATGATTCATCCTGTTCAATGTCCTTCATTTTCTTTGCTATTATAATGGAAGTTGTGCTGATCATTTCCATGATCTATATTTGCACATGTTCATGGTCTTTTATTATCCAATAATTTTGATCTCACCAGGGACCAGACATAGATGCCTGGCTGCTTGTAGAGTGGAATGTCATCCATAGCAAGTGGCAAGAAGAGCTTGGCTGGACCATTGGAAATATTTCAGCCAATGTATTTGCCTACCTGCTCAGCCAACAAGGTGGGACAAGCACCATCCACCACCTGTTTCACTTCACAATGAAATATGTGCATAGGGCAGTTGACCTTGATTAACCATACTTTGATAACCACCAGTCAATTGGCTAGGCATGTCCTTCCTGCATCAGTAGCCCTGTTGGTACAATAGAAGGATGCACACCATTTAAGCATGTCAAAATATTTATAGACTTCTGGTGGTCAGCACCTCCTTGGATTCTGCTTTGAGATAGACCAAACCAAAGTGGTCTTTGGTAGCTTTCTTCATATATACTAATTTTGGTTGGAAGCCATGCCTATGACATTCAATGTCTACTAAAGTTATAACATGAAAGCTCAGAATATTAGGTTGTGTCATTTGATTTAGTATATACATATGCTATTTTTGAGATTGTGCCATGGCATGCCATGTGACAAGTGAGAATATTGACTATTTGTGAGGCCGCATTGTTTGATTTAGTATACATGTGTGCTAATTTTGGTGTTGTGCCATTTTGTTTTGCATGTTTTTGATTGTTTTTAAAGATTGCATCTTATATCCTTTGTGCACAATACATTGATGGAGTTCACCCAACTTACTATTTGTGTTGGATTTATTAGATTTGTTACACCAACAAGCTTGAACATGCTAGTTAATACAATGGTTCTGCTACACAAGTCATCAACAACTTATGTGCAACTTGATAGTATATATATAGATTTGGTTAGATTTGCTATGTTGACAGGCTAGGTAACTGTACAGCTTGTCACCAAATTGCATATCCTAAAGAAAGCACTTTCAATGGCTAAAAATGCTTTCATGACAACAATATAAGTAACTGTGACCACCATATATAGGAGCACTTCCAAAAGATAACCCAGACAATACAAGTTATTAATAGTGTGGATATTTGTGTGGAGAATGTTTCCATGAGAAAGGTACTTTCATTGAAATAATGCTTCTACCACAGACACTTGTTGGCAAGAAGGAGATTATAGTTAGAGAACTGCGTGTGCTGCAGCATTGAGAGTAAACAGTTAGCAGCCATTGTGATGGGAGTGGACAATGCCTACAAAACCTTGATTGTATACTTAGTGAAATATTTCATCAGCTGGGATGGTGTTGGTGGTGAAGTTAGTACTGTGTGTAACATTCATGAAATCATGTGTGCTTACACCTCCAATGATAGGATTCCAGTCAGCAAAGTGCCTGCTGCTCAGGCCTCCCACTCCCTTGTATGACCTGTTGTGAGGCCATTTATATAGTTGTATCCCCAAGTCACACATG
>JBBPND010000549.1:0-10289 GCA_038090655.1 Gastroboletus turbinatus | reverse complement strand
GGAATCTCAAGGTATCAAGGTTCTTGATTGGCCAGCACAATCTCCAGACCTTAATCCCATTGAACATCTCTGGCAAATCCTCAAAAAGAAGCTCAACAGCTATGCAACACCACCAAGAGGGGTTTGGAAGCTTTGGGAAAGGATTGATGTGGAATGGGATAAGATAGAGGTTGAGGAATGTCAAAGGTTGATAGAAAGCATGCCTAGAAGATTAGAGGCAGTGATAAAGGCAAAGGGAGGACATACAAAGTACTAAAATTGTAGAATAGAAATGTTGCTCAAATAAGTGTACCAATGACATGTCATTTTGAAATTGTTACATCTCAATCCGATGGCAACCAAATCACATGACTAAGAGCTCATCTTCAGGGCAAGGGTTAGAGCCAACACATTTTGGTTCTTTTACACATGTCAAGTCTTTCCAAAATGGCCCAACATTGGGACACTTATTTGAGCCACTGTAATAGCATGTATGTTGAGAGTAGTGGCCCTGGGAGGTATCATGTATGCCATGGAGGGATTTGGGAAAGGGGGAGTACTGGTTTGGGTGGTGAAGGACTTATATTTGATGAGGCTATGAAGGAGGGTTGGCAGTGGATGATAGCATCAACATCTTTGTCAATGGCAGGATCTAGATAGAATAGGAACTGTTACAGTTTTGCTGTCATCAGACCTCTTTTCCATTATTCCTTCATCTTACGGGGCCCCTGACACCTTTAGAGTACTTGCCACAATAGAGGCAAACACCATGTTGTAAAACAGCTAAAGGGCCTGGAGGAGGAAAGTCCAGTCCGGTCAGTAGCAAGTGAAGGGTACAATAAGTTCGTCCCTAAAGGGATTCGTCGAAGAGTTTTGTGTCTAAGGGAATGAAGGATAAAGCTACGACTCACCTTCCAAGAAAAGGGGATTTCCGGATGGTTTCTAGAATGATCGGAGGTTCCGGATGGTTGGAACTAACAGTGGAAAGAACGGCGGGCAACGTAGACGGCGGGACGTGAGGGAGACTTTTAGACAATGGCGACAGATGTGAAACGGAGGATCCAAAGATTGATTACTAATCCTAAGCACAGACTACTTATACTTCCGGACATTTCCAGAGTAATGGGGAAAATGTATGTAAGATGGAATGACTAAACGGTCAAAAGGGGAGGTAAGAAGCGTAAGGTATGAACTGCTTAAACGTCTGGCAACACTCTCCATAGAGGATCGAAGTGATAGGAAGTACAGTATCTGAATCCGTTTTAATCGGATCGGAATATGCACAGAGGTTCCTAAACATGAGCGGAAGTGCGGAAGTGCGAACGTGAAGAGCGGAAGAGAGGCGGAAGTCATGAAGAGATGGTGTACAATGAGGGAAGGGTTGGGAAGTGGTTGTAGCATGTTTGTGAGTATAGGGAATATAGGTTCCCTACATCTGAGGAGGACTTTACTACTGACTGTCCCCAGTCAGTCACAGTCGCTTATGTAAGTGCGGAGAATGTGTCAGAACGCGAATGTGTGTCAAACCCTATCGATTCCTGACTTTGCCCTTTACCACTGTCCATTACTCGCTCCAGCATCTCCATCCATGTCCTCTACCCTCGCTTCCATCAAGTCGCTTGCCGGTTACAAAGATTCCGAGGAGGAAGAGAAGTGTGAAGCCGAAACGCTGCTTGCGGCGACAGTGGAGGGGCTGCTAACCCATGCAAAATGCATGCCAGACGACCGGGAGGGTTTAGAAGAGGAATAGGAGGAATGGATCATCCTCTGGAACCGTGACATGGTGCGTCCGCTCCGTTCTCTAGCGATTGAAATGGGTTTGAATTGCACATGTTTCTAGGAGGCGATGCATGTCACGCTCGGGCGGCTCCATGGTCTGGGTCTGCAGCCGCAGATTGCACGCGAAACCTTCCTTGTTTTCGACCAGGCTAATGAGGTACACGACAAATGGACGAAGGAGATGATGGCATGTGGAGGAGGAAACAATTCGTGCTGAGGAGGAAAAGAAATGCGCGGAGACTTTGCAAGTTCCTCCGCAAGTGTCGAAAACACGGACGAGCCCATCGGATGGGGGATCTGGAAGATCGAGAACGTCGGTGGAGGTGGTGATACCCAGCAGGCGAAAGGTGAGTGTGATCAAGCTGATCACTGCGACTGATCTAACTCGAGTTGCAGCGATCATGTCAAGATCTCGCAGAGGAGGAAGCTGAGGAAGTCGCACTTGCGGAAGGTGAGGTCCTGCACCACTCTGGATGCAGCAAGTGCATCCAATGAGGTGTGCCCTGCGTCGGGGTGCCCAACCGTACGTGCCGAACATGCGCGCACTTCAAAACTGCTTGTGAAAGGTCCTCTGGATGAGGCCGAGGTGCAGAGCGGAAGTCTAAAGGTCCCGGTGAGTATACTGATGGTTCTTTGTCCCTTTTGCTAACTCCGTGGTTACAGGTCGCAGGTCTATCTCTGCTTTCCATCGAATCCTCGGACGTCGAGGTTGGCTCTTCTGCTTTGAAAGGCAAAGCGAAGGTGGAGGTGAAGGGATCGTGGGACGAGGATTTCGACCGGACCATAATGCATCTGGAGGTGAAGATCTGCAAGTCACAGGCGCGTTTGAAGAAGACGGAGTCAGAGATGGACAAGATGATGTGCGAGCTAGTGGAGCTCAAGGAGCAGAAGATGAGGGGTTAGATGTGTGCGGTGGGTCCAGCGATTCCGTTTCTTCTTCCGTGTGTACAATGTATTGTATATGTGCTTTCAAATGTGAATTGTCAGACATTTCGTGTGAAGGATGAAAAGAAAATAGAGAAATGTAAGCGGAACATCCGTGTCTATGTCCGGAACATTTGTGTTCACTGAAACGTACAGTAGAAATGAAGGAAAAGGAAAGGAGAGCAAAAAGGGAAACATCAGATGAGGTCTTCATCGTCTTTCTATCGCGTCTATTCCTGCCATTAGCCCAATTCACGGGACGGAACTAGAGATTCGGAATAAAAATGGATGCAGTCCCTCGCCACACCGGTAGAATTGAAGTGATATCTAGATTGACTGTGAGGGACGTTGAGTCGTTCGGAGAAGGAGAAAGCGAGAGAGGGGAGAGATGTATTGTATAGTGGTTTTTCGTCGTTGTTCTGATAGTTGATCAATTCTCCGGACTAATCCTGGGATAAAAGGAGCGTCGAAGGTCACCGGACAAATCCCGGGGTAAAACAGAGATGTATCATATTTGTTCAGTATTAATGATGGTCTATGGTTGTTGTCGAAGGTGATGCAGGGTGATGAGGGCGTTATTCAGTGTCGTCGGAGCTGGAGTCTTCATTGTCTGACTCTTCATCCTTTATTCTTGCTAATGTGTCAAGTCCGTTTTCATCTTCCTCGGTGATCGTCGTAATCGGAGTTGCGAGGTGGGTTCTAGCTCTGTAGGGTAAGAGTCAGAAAGCTGCATATCGCAACTTAGATACCGATCCATCCAACTCTGCCAGGAGATACGATCCTCCAGTTGTCCGGCGAAGGACTACCATTGGACCTAAGTACCTCGGCTTCGTTTCTGGCTTAGTTCCTTCTCGACACAAGAGTTCCGAACTAAAACTAAACCTCCGGGGCAGAAATCATAGTCCTTGATACGATTCTTGAACGTAGCTTCGAATTGCTTGATTGAGCTGTAGCGTGATTTGAGGACACGCTCTTTAATGCTATTGAGGTCTTCTTCACGTTTCTGGAATTGTCGAGCACGCCATGCTATCAAACCGGAGGTAGAGAGGGGGTCAGTGTCTGGCATTGGAACGAGGAATGTAGTTTCAGTAAGGTCAAACGGAAAGAGCGGCTCCACGCCATGGACCATGAAGTACGGGGAGAGACTGGTCGATCTCTCAATTGTTACTCTTTCTGCCCAAAAGACCGAGTGAGCTGCACGAGGCCAGCGAGACTCGTCTCCCAAGGAAGTTTTCATGATGGCCTCCCGGACATCGTAGTGGCGGTGTTCGATGATTCCGTTAGCTTGCGAGTTGTAAGGCGAGATGCGGATATGGTGAATATGGTACCTAGAAGCGAGAATGTCAAGGGCTTGGATGAAACTTGGTCTGTTATCAGTGACTATCTCGGACAGGGGCCCCCAACGACACAGAATATCTTCGAAGATAAAGGAGGCGAGAGTGGAGGAATTCTCTGAGCGGAGCATATGCCATTCCGGATATGCCGTCAGGGCGCACCATGTTTGTACAATGTATCGGTATCCACCTGCCCTGGGCATTAGCATGGTATCAAGGTGAGCTTTGTGAAAGAGTTTTCCGACGAGCAGAACAGTCGGAGGTATGTGGCGCTTCCTCGTTTGGTGGACCTGACATTCGTGACATGACTGGATGTACCACTTGACGTCTTCCACCAACATAGGCCACCAGAATCACAAGAGTAGTCAGGTGTGGACTGTGAAGACACCTTTGTGTCTGAGGTCATCGTGTGCCTCCTTAATCAGTCTGTACTGCCTATGTTCTGGGATGACAAGTTGATGGCGACTGTGTGGTTCACAGCGCCAAAGAGAGTTGTTGAGGATGAAGAATCGCGTGGCGGAGTTGATGAAAGAAGCATAATTGCGGTCTGACATGTCGGAGGGGCGTTCCTGTGTTTCCAAGAACAGTCGGATGTTCCGGATGCGGTCCTCCCTAGCCTTCGCTCGAGGGGATCGAGGGATTTGGAGCTCTGCGTCTTCCGCTTGCTGTGAGGTGGGGTCCGTCAGTTTGAGGAGGAAGGATTTTACAGATCGACAGGAGGAACTTTCGTCGTGTGACCTGGATCTGGAATAGTAGGCCAGAAGTGTAGGCGGGGAGGACGCATAGAGTGGATGGGTGTCTGGAGTGTCATAAATGAGCATGTTGAGGCGAAGCAAGGCACGAGCGTAGCCACAACATAAGATCTTCAGACCAGCAGGTGAGGTAGCTCCCATGCTTTCTTTCTTTCGAGCTCCTCGCACCGGCTCCGCCACCAACTACAGCTCAACCTTGAGCTTCATTGCTCCCCTCCTCGTCGCACGACTTCCCGTCATAGTCACTCCCTTACAGTCACTCTCTCAAAGCCATACAGACACCCTTTCCCTCGGTCCTTCCCTCTCGTCCACACCTCGCCTTCAGTCAACACATCCCAACATGGACCCAGTCCAAGAGCCCATGCCAAATTTCACGGCCGACGAAGCTCACTTACTGCGCAATGCGCTCATGGTAGCCTTCGACTGGGAGGAAGAACAAGCCATACAACACCTAGAGGACACGTGGCGACAGGCACACCCTGACCCCAACCCACAGCAGAGACCAGCAGCCCCGCCTCAGCAGGAGCGCCGAGAGCAGGGTCAGAGACAAGAGCAGGAAGAAGGAGATGAAGAGCCAGGAGACCCCGCCAAACAGGTGCAAGAAAAGAAAAAGCCCACCATCGGCGACTTCGAGGAAGACGCTCCACCTCCCAATGTCATTGCCTGCCGCCCATCCCAATATGCCCTGCAAAAGATCGTGACATATGAATACGTAGAGCTATGGTACTTCACAAGGGAGGGCTGCTTCGAGGCCTCAAAGCAAGTGCACTTGCAGGCAGACGATGCTTTCGGTCTCCTTGCCACCAACGAGGTTCTCACCCTCCGTCTGGTAGCCTCAGTCAAGGCGTCCAAATACGCAAAGGCAGACCATGAGCTATCGCTCACGGAGATGCTCCAGGCGCGCACTTCATACCTCGAGCACATAAAGGAGGCCAACTGGCCTGACAAACACATATCAGCCCTTTTCAAATTCTTCTGGAACATTGAATGCCATCCCTTCCGAATGTCCACAAGACATGGAGACCGCATCCTCGCCACATATGCAGCGAAGATCAGAAGGCACTGGCACGACAAGCTCAAATCAGGCAACACCTTCAACATTGCCATCATCAACGACAACCTTCTCCAACACATTGTCACCGAAGTCAACAATGCCATGCTAGGCAAGGTCAGTACTCCCCCCTCCCCACCACTCGTCTGTGCACAACTAATAAAACCACTTTGCCCCCCCTTTCGCTCGCCTTTCATCCACCCCACATTGTGGACCCTTCCACCTGGCACTCTAACGGACGCCTCTTGTCATGACCGACCTCGCAGGTCGAGAGTCTCATGACCTCACAGGCGTCCCCAACCTCTGCCAACCGGCGGTCGCATCACTCATATGCACCCCATGCTGACTACATGCACGACTGCCGCCGAAACTCTCACTCCAACTCCCCCCCGCAGCGATTTCGCAGCTCTAACGGGTCACCCAGAGAGTCTTCCCGCCCCACCACGGACGCGAAGCCCACTCAGAGGCGCATGTCCCAAGACGGTGTGCACAACAAATCAGCATGCCCCTCGTGCCTTGGTCGTCACCCCCACAATGTCAACAACTGCACCATCCAGTTCCTGTGGGATGGCACCCCAGCATATGCCAGACGCACCCCAGAAGGGCGTCTTGTCGACCCCACCGGGACATCCTTTGCCACGACTGGCAGAAACCACAAGGATGTTCCTGACCCCACAACAACGCCAAACACGTCTGCTCCGGTTGTGGAAGTACCTCCCATGGCGCTCAGAAATGCCCTAAGGCGCAGCCACGCAGCAGCAACAACGCTGTATATGGTGGATGCCTGGCAGGACTTCCTCTCGCGAGCTGGCCTAATACCCCGATACCCCAACCTCATCGAGGGACTTACATACAGTTTCCGAGCTTACATACCACGCATTGTCCAAACCTTTGCCCCTCCCACTCACCCATCCATAAAACAATACAAAGCAATCTTTGACGACATCATACATAAGGAATTTCCGAAACAGCGTTACATCGGCCCACTCTCAATGAGTGAGACCCAACAAATAGTAGGACACTTCCAGTCTTCTCCGCTCTCCCTAATACCCAAGCCTGGAAGACCAGGCAAATACCGCATGATACAAGACCTCTCGCACCCGAGGCTTTCAGCCACAACACAGTCCATAAATGCCCGCATGGCCCCAGACGACTTCACCACCCCGTACAGTACCTTTCCCATAGTATCCCTACTTCTATCCTCGCTCCCACCGGGAACTCAGGGAGCAGTCCGAGACGTGGCCGAGGCTTACCATACCATTCCCGTGCACCCGTCACAATGGCACGGTTTAGTAGTTTGCTTATCTGATTCGCAATTCGCCATAGACACCACTTTATGCTTTGGCTTTGCCCCATCAGCGTGCATCTATGGCAATGTCGCGAGTGTGGGCACAGATATCATGCGTTTCGTCAGCATCGGGCCCATCTTGTGATGGGTAGATGACCACTTATTCATTCGCATCCCACGTGCCCATCTGGAACAATACAATGAAATGCGGCGTAACGCCGCCCAACGCATCACATTGCTTGGGGGACCAGCAGTGCACGGCGGTCGCTTCTGGTTCAAAGGGGGAACCCTGCCAGACGGTTCCACCGAAGAATTCGACGAGGATTGCTCATTCCCATTATGCGATCTCACCACCACCAGAGACAAGCACACAGATGAGCAACCATTCCTGTACGACCTAACAGACATTGATACCATCTCAAACACCCTCGGAATACCTTGGGAACCATCAAAAGACATCCCCTTTTCGACCACCCCCACCTTCATTGGCTTCACCTGGGACTTGGAACACCATACAGTATCGCTCGCCAAAGCAAAATGGCTCAAATATCTCTCGGCCCTACAGGAATGGGCATCCAAGAGAACACACACCCTCCATGAGGCGCAGAAGCTACTCGGCAAACTAACACATGCATCACTCATCTTCCCCGAAGGGAGAGCGTACCTTGCCAATTTAGAAGCCATGCTAACCTCATTCGGACACAAGCTGTTTGTCCCTCACATGCCACCCAAGGGTTCGCAGGACAACATTTCATGGTGGGCCAAACACCTCGCAGAACAAGCACCTCCCACTCCATCGATGTCCTTGCCTTCTCCAATGCCAGCTCCTCTGTCGGAATTGGAATCTGCATACAAGGTCGCTGGCGTGCCTGGACCCTACGGCCAGGCTGGAACACTGACGGTCACGACATTGGTTGGACAGAAGCAGTGGGCTTCGAGCTCCTCGCCCACACTCTTCTCCTCCTCACTCAACCCAACACCACTCTTCTCGTCTATGGCGACAACCAGGGAGTCGTCGAAGCATGGCACTGCGGCCGCAGCAGGAACAAGCACACCAACAACATCTTCAAGCAACTCATCCCTGAGCTCATACGCGTCAATTGCCATATCATCACTAAGTATGTCCCCAGCGGGAACAACCCCGCCAACCCTCTTTCACGCGGTGTTTTCCCCTCCCATGCCCCACTCCTCCCCCCTGTCCTCATCCCAGCCGACCTCGCCCCCTTCCTCTTCGATCCCCCCTACATTCCAATGACGCCAACTGCCCGCCACGCATAGCCTCGGAGTACCAAAACCTCCACGCCCCACATTACTCGCGATGGCGCTACAAGCACGTCCCGTTGAAAATCCCCCCTCTCCCTCCTCATCCTCCACCCTATCATCATGCGAGCAATCAACAGAGCCAGCTGCAACATGCCCCCACTGCACAGCCAAAGACCGACTCCTCACTTGGCAGCCAGTCCACACGTGGACCCTACAGCCTCTGTTGCAGCCCGGAGATGCACAGCGGCTCCTCAGCGTGCTCCCCCACACCTGAGCAGACTCCACAAAAGAGACGTATGGGTCCAGCCTGCTCACCTTCCACACCTTCTGCAACTTCAAGTCCATCCCTGAGGCAGAGCGAGCACTGGTAGCAGTGGACATCATGTCCGCCTTCATAGTGCACCTAGCCAGATCGTACGCGCCCTCCACTGTCATCAACTACATGAGCGCAGTACAAGCATGGCACGCAGTCCACAGCCTCAACTGGAGCATCAACGAGAAGGAAACAGAGCTCCTCTACAAAGCCGCTGGCAACTTGGCACCTCCCACATCAAAGCGCCCCATGAGAGAGCCCTACACACTCTCAACCATCGCTGCCATACGAGAACGCCTAGACCTCGCTGCACCATTGCACACAGCAGTTTTCACCTGCCTCACCACAACATTCTTTGCAGCAGCATGCTCAGGCGAGTTCACCATACCCAACCTCAAAGCCTTTGACCCAGCAAGGCACATCACACAAGCGGGCATCTCCACACAACAGGACCGGAACAGTTTACAGATGACATGCTTCCGTTTACCATGGACAAAGAAATCCCCGATCAGGAAAGAAGTCAATTGGGCGAAACAGGAAGGTCCACACAACCCCGAAGAAGCCCTCAACAACCACTTTCGCGTAAACAACCCAACAGCCTCCATCCCCCTCTTCGCCTATTGGTTGAAATCAGGTCTCATCCCTCTCACGCAAACAAAATTCCTCAAAGTACTTGACACTGCCATCGCCGCTGCTGGGCTCCCGCCCTTGAAAGGACACGGTATCTGCATCGGAGCCACACTAGAATACTTACTATGAAAAATTCCCTTCGATGTCGTCAAAGTCAAGGGCCATTGGGCCGGCGACTCCTTCCTCATCTACCTTCGCAAACATGCGCAAATCCTAGCCCCCTACATGCAAGCGAACCCAGAAGTCCACACGGCCTTCCTGCAACACACCATTTCCCTGATCCATTGGAGGAACTGAGGACAGGCACAGCAGACATGACTCCTAACTCATGGGTAAGCATCCCTTGCTGCATGCATCGTCCTCTTGAGCCTAACACTTTGGGGATCACAGCTCTCTTGCTTGCCCATCGGGTGTCTTCCGGGCCGAAGCGCTACGCGCTTGCCCATTTCTTTCATCTTTCATCTTCATCTCATAGCATACATGTACATACCTGCTACATGCATACATCACATCCCGATTCTACCCAAGCATAGCATCAGTCCAAAGACTAAAGATGGGGGAGGGGTGTCATTCAGTAGTACAATTGCAAAGGAGTATGCAACGTCCAGCCAATCCTCGTAGTAGTCGTCGTCGACCGGATTGAGCTCTGAAGGAGGTCTCTGTGATAGCCCGTCCACACCAGTGTGGCGGTCAGCGGAGATATGAACAAGCTTGAAATGGAACAGGAGAATTCCTGCAATCCATTGATTGATGGTAGTGTTGGGTTGGAGGTCGGGGTTGTTGATCATTCCTTTGACGTACTTTGTGTCCATTTCGGCTGTGAGGTTAGTAATTCTGAAGATGAAAATGCGGACAGCGCGCTGTCTTCTTACTTAGGCTCAGCAATAGGAAATGAATAAAATAGATTTATATTCCCCCAGACTTATGCTTTGCCTTCCACGGTTGAAACACTATGAGCTAGGGATAGGTTATATCT
>JBBPND010000548.1:0-10314 GCA_038090655.1 Gastroboletus turbinatus | reverse complement strand
CACCACGCGAGGTGAGTGCGTGTCGAACATTTACTGATACGCAGGTTCTGCAAAAAGCGTGTTATGTGTGCGGCGTCGGGTAGATCTAAGGCCGTGTCAAAGTTTAGCTTCAGACACGCTCGGATCCCAGATACACGCTTGGCTGTATATTCAAGCCGCCTTGCCAGTCATCACTTCGTAAAGCCCATCTCCCATCCTCCTCCCCAACACTTTGCTCCAAAACCGCATGATACCCTCCCATTCGTCTCGAGAACGTGGCATGTTCTCCTCTTCCTGACTTCCTGACTTTATGACCTGCCTTGTATGCGTGAACCCTTTTGAAAATGCAGTGGATACGTCCTTGGCAACGGAGACTCGCGAAAATATCAGGAGGGGGGTAGGACACGGCGTGGCGAATGTCGGATAAGAAAGGAGTGGGCCAGATATGGAAGCCACCGAACCCAGATGGCGAGGCGATGGATCTGGTTTGGATGTTGTCCTTGTCCTCGCGAGCTCTTTCTTCCACCACGCTAGAGTAGTTTCCGCAGCGACACTGCCCCCTTGGCCAAAACCGAAGAGATGGATGCGATTGGGAGGCCATGTACACTCCGCGACGAGATAATCGAGTACTTTAACCATGACCTCGAGAGCCGGCGTTGGGTTCGGTCGCTCGATGACTTCACCGAGGGGATCAAAGGACGTGTACCATTGAAAGGCTTGTTCGTAGAGATATGGAATCCTGTGGGGCGTCGCTCAGCACCATTCGCCGAACTCGGTGAATGGGAACGATTACTGTTCTGGGGCACGCAGTGCGAGAATGGCTGTTTGCGGAAGATGGAGCGATCGACCAAGTTTTGCAAAGGGTGTATGACTGTCCCCTGGCGCATTTGTTATGGACCTATCAGGGAAAAATTCATGGATAAAGTTACTGACCAAGACCGTGGAGAAGGACTAGCAGGTTCTCGTCTGTTCCATCGTCGCTGGGTGTGTAAGAGAAGACGAGTGGGATTCTGGAGGATTTTGGGGCGGGTTTGGTGCGTGGGGACGATGTCACCGACGAGCTCGATGCGTGCAAATGTACAACGTCCGAGTCCGACATTGTCAAGTCGCGTCACGCGTGTGGCGCTCCTGCCATATTTATTGTGGACGCGTATCTCAATTACGGGTGTTACTGTTCCTACTCATATCTACAGATCAACTATCGTACAAGAGGCACCGAGGAGAAGGTGAAACTAAGGCTAGACGAGTACTTATATGAAACACACACAGGGGATACAATGCGAGGCCTACGAGCCTGGACGCCGGGCGCCGAGAGGGATAGTCCTACGGCCTTTTGGCCACCTTAACGGCGTGGTGTTCATTTCTTCGTCAGCGATGACCCCTTGGCGCTGCGGGGTAGATTGGTGAAGGTGATTTTCCCATCTCCTCCACCAATCGCGAGAAGCCGGCTATCTGGAGAGACTGCGATTGAATGTGCGTCTTGAGGGAGCTGGATGAGTTGGTGCAGGGTTCGTGTCGACGAGTCACAAAGCATGACAGTGCAACTCGCAGAGCATATGATGCCGGATTTCGACGAGACAATGCACGCGTAGTTGTTATCGGGGGGAACTGCCAATGACCACTCCGAGACTATTAACTTGGTCGATACGTTGATTTGCTTGATTGAATTGTTGGATAGAATGAAGATGTGTTCGTTCGACCAGAGGAGACCAGTGTTGTAGAACGGGGTAACTTTTGCTGGAATGTCGGCGAGCAAGCTACCATTGCGGCTGTCGTAGACTCGAACAGAATCGCGAAGGAAAGTGGCCGTCGCGAGTTGATCGCCTTGGGGAGAGAATTTCGCGGCTATCACCCAATACGGGTGTTCGAGTGGTCCAACTACCACCTTGCGGGTCGCGATGTCCCAGATCGTGGCTGCGCGGCTACCCGACGCAGTGACGAGCCGTGTCGAGTCGGGAGAGAAATCGACGCTTGTGACGGTGTGGCCATGATGATCGTCGTCGCGCGTGAAGACTTCCTTGAATGTTTGCCAGCTATCCCACACCGTCGTCTCGCCCCAGCTCGTACCCGCCCCGATCCATCTGCCGTCCTTCGAGACTGCGATAGACCGGACATCCCTCGCTTTCATCGTTGCCACTTGCTGGTAGTCTGCCACTCGCCATACTCGGACCGCCTCTTTGTCCCCGCTCACGAGAAACTCCCCGTTCCCTGTGAATGCCATCGCCCGTATCTGACTACTGGCGCTGATTTCTGTCGGTGGAGCGCGCTCTTGTCCAACGGTCAGCATCAACGCAACTGTATACTTGTTAGCACGCACCATGCGTTGTCGACGACATGCTCTCAGCGACGTCCTTGCAATGCAACAGAGTAATGGAGGGAGTCAACAAACCAGGTATGGTCCGTATACCTTCTTCGTATGACATACATATTGCGATTCGTTGATATAGATCAGTTCACACATGATCAGTCACCTCGTGCTTTCGGCAAAAGCCCAATCGTCTTAATTAAGCCTGGCGTGAGCCTGCTGATCTTATCTCTTGCGTGACCGTGCTACCCTTCCGTTGGACCGTATGGCGAACGTCCGTCGTGTGGGTTTTGTTCCTCGTTGAGAAGTTATATAAACTTGAACAGACACTACACCTGCCAGACTCTTGGACACCTCCCCACGTTGTCAAACATGGCTGCTCCTGTCAACTACGGCAACCTCGAATTTACCAGACCCGCCGACAAAATCAAAGCGGTCAATGTTTCAGATGTTCCCCAGGAGATATTCAATGGAATGAAGGCTTACGAAGATGCCGCTCGAGGTATGTACGATTCTCTACCCCATTGTGTGTGGTTCGGATGTCATGATTACTGATTGTCGTCATCACTAGGTTTCGACCTGTACGGTTTTGAGCGCACCGTGAAGACTGCCACAGGAGAAGCACCTGGTGGTATCTTCCTCTCTCATCGTCCAGAGGATGCCCAGGTGTCCCAGGTTTACAGGATTTCAACCGACCCGGCCAACACGGAGCTGGAGCGTCTCACACATTTCAACATCGGGACTGGTCGGATTATATCCACATTTAGATCCATTGCTGGCGAGGATTGGCGTGGCGTGTACAGGCCAGGTGGTGCAATAATGTCCATGGATTTCAATGGAAATGAGCACTTTCAACTTTGGTGCGTGCACAAGGTCGACATTCCATTCGTACTGTGCCTGACGTCGAGCATTGCAGGCGTTACTGGGAGGACACCCTCTGCGAACAGGTCTTGCCGAAGATCAATGGCGAACTAGATAACGCCCCTGGCAAAGGCCGTATCGAGAGATTAACCCACGACGACTACAGGTATAACGATATCATAATATCGCCATCCAACAAGTCAGTCTCGCTCCATATTCTGCAGATACACTCTCACGGATATTTTCAGACTGATGACCTTCGTTTCAAACAAGGAAAACAACACTGATACGCTTGCCTACTTGACTCGTTTGATAGGTTCTAACACTGGGGCCACAAGCGACTCAACTCCCTTCAATCTTCCCTCCAAGTTAGTCACTCCTCTTCTCCGAGATGGAAAGACAGAGCGATGGGCAACTCGGTCCATCTCTGTGGACGACAAATACCTTCTTCTCACACGCGCCTATGGAAACGTCTATCAACCCATGTTCGTGGTTGACATATCTGGTCCAGAACCAGGCAAGGTCGAGCGTATTATTCTCCCAGGGGCCACAGAACGCGAAGAGACAACGACAGTAAATGGATCGCTCTCCCTTGATCCTTCCAATCCGCATGTAGCATATGTCATCACGAATGCGTACGGTGATTTCGACGCCGTCGTATCATACGACATCGATCAGCGCACGGTCACGCATATCACTACCCCCAACCTTGGCGCCTCCGTCCCTGTTCCGAAACCCATCGCGTGGGAGGTGGGACACCTCAAGGTCACGGATGCTTGCATCTACTTTACCGCGAATGTGGAAGGCTGGAGCACGCTGTATGCTATGCCTCTCAGTGGTGCGAATAAAAATACGGTGGTCGAGGTCAAGCTTGGATGGGAAAGGGGATGGATCGCGTACACACATAATGGGCAAAACGGACATCCCTACGAGATTGCACTCCGTCTTGCCTCCTATCGGTCGCGTGGATTCGTCCGAAGGGCAGTCCTGGATCTGCAAACGCTCAAGCATACCCCCGATGGTAACGCATACGTGGATGTCGAAATGATGCCATACATTCAGGCGGCAGCACCCGAAGTGGCCAAGGCTGTCGCGCCAGGGCTGATCAAATTCCGAAGCTTTGATGGGCTGGAGGTTCCTGCTTTGTATTATCACCCGAATGAAGGAAAGAGCAAGGCTCCTGTTGTCATCGGCATTCATGGTGGCCCTGAGTCGCAGGCTACGGTGCAGTATAGGACGTGAGTCCATGCCCTCCTGTATCCCATAACAATCGACTGACAATGAGACGTAGTGCAACCCATGGTTATCTTCTGAACGAATTGGGAATTGCTGTGATTTATCCGAATGTAAGAGGTAGCTCGGGCTATGGAAGGAAGTACATGTCAGCGGACGACGTCGAGAAGCGCGAGGATGCAGTCAAGTAAGTGTCCTGACATCTTTCCTTGTTTATTTACGAGGACGACGGCAGAGACATCGACTCATTGATCGAATATATCGGATCTGGATTATCTGAGGAACTCGATCCGTCGCGGATCGCAGTCATGGGTGGTTCATGTGAATATTTGTTCCCTTCTACGCATGACACGAATGCTAACGTATCACCGCACGCTCAGATGGTGGATACATGGTCTTTGTGAGTTCGCTCCGTCCGTCCTGATCTCGCACGTGTTCAGCCGTCTAACCATCGGGCCTCTATCCAAGGCCACACTCACGCATTATTCGTCCAAGCTCAAATGCGGCGTTGCTAACTTTGGCATCGGAAACTGGGTCACGTTCCTAGAGAACACCGCCCCCGTACGTCGTGCAAACAGACGTCTCGAATACGGGGACGAATCGGACCCTGTCATCCGAGCCTTCCTGGAACGCATCTCGCCCCTGAAGAACGCAGAGAAGATCGGTGTACCTCTGTTCATCACGCACGGCGAAACAGACACGCGTGTGACGGTGCACGAAGCTGTGGCCATGTACGAGATCGTGAAAGGTAAACCAGGGGGACAAGCGCAGCTGGTGATTTGTGAAGGAGAAGGACACGGTGAGCGTTGGCCGTGTTTTCTCGATCGTTGGCTCATGCAGATTTTTTTGAATCGATGTTAGGGTACAGGCAGAAGAGCGTGATCGAGTACGTGAATGCTGCTACGATCGACTATTTGAAGAGGTACTTGCTGTCGTAGTCAGTTCTTCTCTTTCGTGTGTCGTTCTTCCTACGAACCGTGATTTGGACGCGTATAGCGCGCCTCAAGCCGGTCGTTTATAGTGTGCAACTGGATGAGGTATAGGTTGTCCCTCGCAGTTCTTGATGCCGTGCGATCTTGCCCGCCATAGGCATCGGGAGGGAATCAAAGAACATGCCACGACTTCGTCAGGTGCCGATTTTCTCGATCTTGATTTCATCCTCGATGTGGTTCCATGAGCTGATCACAGCGGACACCAAGTCAGAACAACGTTCTGCATTTATTGTCCCACCTTTACATCGTCAAATGCATCGCTCATCACCTATCCAGTTCGTAATAAGCGTCGCCATCCATCCCAAGACCATGGTTCTACATCTTCCTTCCAATCCGAGTAGGTCCATGTCCCTCATTCGGGGCGAATCTCCGCGCCGACTCACCCGCAAACGTGAGACGCGCTCCCCCTCGACAGACACTCACCTCGGGGAGCAACGGAAAGATCTGATTGCAGTACTGACAGGTCGCGTAGATGGCGCCCGCATTGCCGGGCAGCGCACCCGTCTCAGAGACACCCAACAGCACGAGCGTCGATGGGTCTGCGGGGTCGTATTTATTCCATCCTGGCATCTGCGGGCCGGGGTCGGGGTCTATGTGGAGGGGGGAAAAATGAAATTGTGAAAGACGCCTCGTCACATTGGAAACGCAAGCGTGAAATCACCTTTGATGAAGTTGGTTCATGTCATCGAAAACGTTGTACCCAAAAAGGGGTCACGGGGGGTGTACGCTGGTGCTTGGTCGGCGATGGTGTACACGGTGACACATGACAAACAGGAGATCCTCGTCTAGAGTATGATGTGACGATGAGAAGCTAGTTTCAGAAGAACAGGGACAGTGACGTAGTGTGGAATGTGCCAATACAAGCACCGAGTTGTCAGCGACCAATGCAAACTCGTATCTTCAAACGGGAAGCTTGAGTAACTGACCTCGCCACAACGCAAGGTTTTGATAGACAGATCATGTGTGTGTCACGCCACATGGCGGCAGTCGCATTGATAGTGGAAGGGTACTCCGCAGAGAGAGAGGGAAAGAGTCAAAGAACGACGTCGACGCTGGCTCACGGGCATGTTCAGGTTGTCGCCTCGACCAAGGACGTCGACAATGTCAACGTTCTGGAAAAGAAGGTGAATGCGAGATCACTGACACGTAAAAGCACTCTCGTTCGTATAGGCACCACCCTCGTCCTCAACAACCGAGCAGTGTAACATCATCAATCACCTTTTTTTCCAATCAGCAACGGAACCTTTCCGGTCTGGCCAATGACTTGCAGTGTGACGGGATGCGAGAAGACAGTGATGTTATCGACCACAGGTTGGAGCTGAGCCTCCGGGGCAATGAGGACCACCTCGCGTTCAATGGATTGATGTGGCGCAAACAATCAGGTTACCTCGCACCAGTGGGGCAGGAAGAAATTCTGAGCGATGATATTGAGTTGTTGATCCAGTGGCCACATTGGTTGAGACGCTAGTTCGTAAGTGTCAGTACATGACATGTATCCGAGTTTGGTTTGAACTCACTGTGTGAGATTTGCATGACGGCGCCGGCGCATCAGAGGATCTTGTCACCGAGACAGTACAATGTTTCTGCAAACAGCAAAGTAAACAATTCGCACCATTATTTGCGTGCTTACCTGCACCGACGGATTCCCGCAGGACGTCAAGGAGCTCATGCATAGTTGAAACCTAGAACAAGTCGTAACCTCCGAAGGTGATTTTCATGGGATGATCCCCGAATGGAGCAATGTTGACAACCGTCTACTCGACAGCAGCACGCGTGCCAAGAACGGCCAAGTTCTGTCTCTAGACAGCCTCCGCGATCTCCGGTGATGACGCAGGGAATCCGAAAAGGGCCAAACGGTAGTTATAGCTAACGTAAACGATAACCCATGAACCAAGCCATGGTCCCTCGATCTTCGAGTCGGATGCCACGTTGCCTACGAACCCACATTCGCGGCACTCTTGTTTCAGCTACGAGTTCTAGAATCACATAAAACGTGCGAGAGTAGACGTACACGAGCAAACCCTGCGCACCGACAGGAGCGACTACGTTGAGAAGGCATTCCTCGCTCTGGGCCTGCGTGCCACTTCCTGCGTTGTAATCGCCTTGTGTACACGCTGTCCCCATCGCGGTTGCGTTCTGCGCATATGAAGGAGGCGTGTAGGGTTGCGGGGGTAACCATCGAATCGCGCCACCTGTCGTGGTAGCAAAGTGTATTTCATACCACTTGTGCAGGTTGACGCCGGTGGTGTTTACGTCGAGGTAACCACGGTATGATGCAGCGGGCGTGTTAATGACGAGGGGATTGGGGTAGGCATAGGAATCAGGGTGTTGTTGTTGGCCGTACACGAGTGGCGAGGCTTCCATCGCGATCGAAATTGCCGAGAGGAGTTTCATGACTGCGACTCTCGAAACCACTTCATCCCATAGTCTATCCTTTTGAAATACAGGAGACCGCCAGTGTATTCTGATGATTGTCCGAATGGTTACCGAGGACTGAATGTTCACATGTTGGAGCAGGATCGTCACGAGAATCGAGAAGCTCTCGGAGTCCCGCAGAAGTTGTATGAGTGTATCGCTGTTCCCACTGGGGAGGTAATATAATGTTCCTTGGACGATCACCAACAAGAACGGAAACGTTTTCGACGATCACGGGTATGACGTGAATTGTACCGGCTCGACTTTGGGTTCGGGGGAATACCACGTGTTTGGACCGATGACTGAACGACATCTATCGTCCAGACAGTGGTCTGGAAGTGATGATACTTTCGTTGACACTTAGGGAAGCGAGGGAGGCAACAGAGGATATTTACATATTAGATATTCGTGCGCAGAGCTTTGAGAAAAGTCGATTTGTTGGAGATTATTTCTGACGCTCGACTGTGTCGAAAACACAGGATGGACGCAACCAGCTCCACCCTAGAAAAAAGTATGCCAATACATTTCAGCTGATTTAAATCAAACGGTATTGCAAACTCACTGGTAATGCGTAATCGCTGGCCTAGAGAAACCCGAACGGACCTGGATCGAAGGCAAGGCTGTTGAAACTTGAATTACGCACACTGCTAGTCATAGAATACATAGTAGCTGCTTCCCATGACTGCTGATACCTCCCTCTCGAGGTGGCTTGTATGTGGACACTCAAGCGCTAGTTGTGGACGCACCTACTACTGCAGTACTTGAGAACCGGGGGACACCTGAAGCAGGATCCTCATGTACCTGGATGATGGGTGACAGTGCATGATGATATATGGACATTTGACTCCACGAAGACCCGCGGTGCAAGTCAGTGTACTCCGAGCCTTCCCAACGCGAAAAACGCTGAAAAAAAAGGTGAGTCCCGCAGGAGCACAATAGACTTTTCGTCCAGGCAAGTTGGTGAAGGAGTCAGAGCGCGAGTTACGCGACTCGGACTCGATGCTAATTGCTATAATGCTGCATGTGTATTATGACTAGTCTTGATGAAGTTGAAGTTTAGAATCAAGTGGTGAGCAGGTTCCCACGCTCGTAGCTGCCAACATTTCTTTGCACGTCGACGACTGGAGATAAGCATGTCGAGTAGCAACACTCTCAATGATCCAAGAGATTCTTCGCGAGAGACAAGATTGACCCTTCCAAAGTCGTGGAAAGCAGAGTCTGCCGGTGAGTTTCTTCTCAAAGTTGTGCTCGTAGAAGCATTTCGTTCCAACTTGGGCTGAGGATTCATTTGCAACTAACTCACACTGTTATAGACGCAATGGGCTCGATGGGTATGTTCTTCGCTGGGATGGTGATGGTAACAAGGAATAGGTACGTTGATACATATTGCCGTAGGTTGCTGGGCGTCTTTGCTCACCCCTCGATGCATCGTGTCTCAAATAACCGGTCTTGTGGTTCGTTTTGGGCAAATGGACTTATAGATATGTCGCATGGCCGGTTCTCATTCTTTCCATTAACGGAGTCATGAACCAACACCCACTGCGCGCCAAGGAAGGTGGAAGTACCCCCTGGGCCACCCTCATGTGAGTGCCTGGCATTATTCTCCACAGAGCCGCTCCACTCGGATCATGGATTTCCACGAACACCATCACAGTGTGAACTGTTGTTCTACCACATTGTTTCTGTGTTGATAATCCGAGGTCCACGCTGCACCCCACAATTTACCGTTTCTTTCATATGACGTCTTTGAGCCGCGTGGGCGCTTCTCCACCGTATTGTTGTGAAGACTATGCCATGTCTTGGCGGCACGTTTCGGGGATGCAGGTTATTGAATGTTTGGGATCCTTCCTGTGCGGATCCTGGCCGAGCCTCGGTGGTGTGGTGACACAGCTTCTTCCCGCATTTCCGTTCACCGACGAGTCGTGCGACGGCGTTTTTTTCCCCCCACATGACGCTGACCACGTCTGTTCTCGCAGGATGGCGCTGTTCGCCCTTGTCATCTCGCATGCGCCGCTGTTCACGTTGACCGATCCGACCACAGGAGCAATACGGTTTTCATAGAGAGGGACCTCGTGTTGTAGACTTGTCCGTATATATAATACCAGACGACCTTGAAGTAGATGTTTGAAGTGTTGTTATTTCCCTGATATTGGTCACGTGCGAGGTGGGTGTGGACGAGATGTTTTGTTTCGAGTATTGGCACTGATGCTCGACGTGCAGCATGTCCGCCACGCCCTCAACACCGCCATTCAAGTCGAGAATGTCCCCGGCCTTGCCACGCAGAACTGCGTTTGTATCCTCGGATGACCGAGCGACTTGCTCGTTCTCGACGTCCTCGACCTCGACCGTGCCTTTCCCACCCGCGACAGCTCATAGCCCTAATCCACTCCCCAGACGCACCCCGACACTCTCCAGCACCCACGCTGGCTCAGAATCTCCCTTCGAGCCCAGACCCGCCAATCGCGGTCTCGCATACCCACCCCCCCACAACCCCTACCCCCCTTTGGACATCGACTTGCTCACCCTTGG
>JBBPND010000547.1:0-10336 GCA_038090655.1 Gastroboletus turbinatus | reverse complement strand
TTTGTCCGGTCAACGCACGACCATCGTTGATGGTGACTTTGAGCCGCCAGTTGATGAGGCCGAGCATCTTTCCACCTTTTGATTTTGGAGGAGGCTATATTCATTCAAAGGCGAGTCAATAAAGATTATTGTCTCCGGATCTGTGAACGATACAAACCATGATGGGCGCGATTAGGATATGGCGCAGGTACAACGAGCGATAGGAAGCAAACGATGCAACATAGATTTCGTTGCACAAACATCTACAAATACAAACGGTGGCGGTCGAAATGGTGCTAGTTCAATGCTCTGGTCCCTTTCGGTCGTCTGCTCCGAGAATGAGTTGACGCCCCGGCCTTGAATAAATACGAAGCGACTGCCGGTACGACACGACGACCCAGGGACTGATTCATTCGATACGTACATACCGCAGCGCGATGGCTTTCGACACCCCAATAACCCGCACATTAGGCAGGTTGCAACTCCTCGTGTTCCAAAATCGTGTGCGTGATTTCCATCCCCCCTAGGTATCAAGGTCCCCATTGTCGCGGCTCCGATGGCAGGCGCAAGCGGCGGCTTGTTAGCAGCCCAGGTCACCGCCGGGGGAGGCTTCGGATTCCTGGCGGCAGGTATGATCGCACACCTCACCGAAGTAAGGTGACTGATCTTTGCACCCGTGGCAGGCTACAATGGCGCCGAGAGCCTAATCGACGAATTATCCCTCGCTCGCGGATTACTCCACTTGACTCCCTCGGACCCCCTTCCAATCGGCGTTGGTTATCTGTGCTGGCAGTTGGAGAAACCCACGGCCAAGCCGGAAGTTGTGCTATCCGCCGCCCTCGACAACCATGTCCAGGCCATCTGGCTCGCATTCGGCAACAATCTCAAACGGTGGATCACGTTTATCCGCAATTATGACGCTGAACACAAACGCGTTCGTCAGACGACCATCTTTGTCCAGGTGGCTTCCGTCGAGGAAGCTCTTGTTGCCTCGAACGAGTGGAAAGTGGACGTCATTGTCGCCCAAGGTTCGACGCTCTCATATGACGGTATATGGCGGTCGAATTAATCCTCATGTGGATTCTTGCAGGCAACGAATCAGGGGGACACGGATATCGCTCTGCACCACCTCTTTTCACACTAGTCTCCTCTATTCTTGCTGTGTTGCCCAAAGATGGACCTCCTCTCTTGGCAGCAGGAGGCTTGGTTAACGGCAGCCAGGTTGCTTCTCTCCTTGTCCTCGGAGCAGCGGGTGCTGTGCTAGGAACGCGCTTTTTGATGACTCCAGAGAGTCTATACAGCGATGTACAGAAAAAAGCCCTCGTGGAAGCTAAATCCGACATGACAGTGCGAACGATGGCATTCGACCGTGCGAGGGGTACTTTGGATTGGCCAGCAGGCGTCGATGGGAGAGGTCTTTATAATAACACTGTGAAAGACATGGATGACGGGGTCGACATTGGGACCGTAAAGGAGAAATTCATACGGGGCGTTCGTGACGGCGACCCTGACCGAATGCTGGTTTGGTCCGGTACGGGAGTCGGACTCGTTTCGGAGATCAAGAGTGCCAAGGTCAGTTTCTGATTCCGTTGATCGTCCATTACGCTCATTTTGGTGTATATAGGAGGTCGTCCAGGAACTTCGTGATGATATCCTGCAGCGGCTGAAGGTCGCTTCGGAGCTTGCACGATAAGGAGCAACAATGTTTTCGAATTTCATTGATGATAAGATAGAACTGATTTCACGTCATCGCCCGCTTGTCGGCCGCTACCTACGCTCCCACCGTACCAAAAATTGTCGCTCAATCAACGAATGTCGCTGACTATAGAAGTGGAGTGCGGGTCATGATGCATGATATCTCTTAAGTTTAGCACCGGACCCTCTCTGCCTGTCGGCGGAAATGAGGGTATGCGAAGGATCTATTCTTGTCGCACTGGTTCGCCCCCGAAAACAAGTAGAATAAGTTCAAATTCACCAGCCTGCAGTGACTAGTATACATATGTCGTATGTTGCATGCTATAATGGCGCAGCCTGCCACTCTCAGTGGACTATTTCCACCGTCAAGTCTCCTTGGTTTATCGAGTCACCTGATAACCAAAGTTAGGGACTGATTCCGATAGGAGCAAACCCACGCACCTTCCTGAACAACAACGCGTTTGATGTGGCCGGAAACAGGTGCGGTGACCGCAGATTCCATCTGAGGACCCTCCCAGTCAGATGACAGGAACAAGACTGTTGTAATGCCCACATACCTTCATGGCACTCAGAACTGGAGGTGAGGAGGGAAAAAACCATGTTACAAAAGTAGTTTTGGTGGAAATGGATTGATTTCACTGACCACAAAGAGGATCACCCTTCTTGATCTCCTGACCTTCCTTGACTCTGACCTCAACGACAACACCCGACATTGGCGCACCGACCGAACCAGGGTCAGAGGTTGCCTTCTCCCGCGAGACTGTCTCCACTGCAGAGTTCTTGTCCTCAACAGATACGGCGCGTACCTGAACCAGTTTACATATTAGTGAAACCCTCATGCAACATCGAATACGCTTGGGGTTACCTCGCCGTTAACTTCAAACCAAACATCACGTTGCGCACGGCCCTCAACGACGGGTCCTATTGCCATTAGACGGATTATGAGGGTCTTTCCCTTTTCGATAGAGACGTGCATCTCTTCTCCGGTGGCCGGGCGACCCAAAAAGTACCGTGTGGGAAGTACACTGTAACAAGACTGATCCATATCGGTCCAGTCACCGATTGAGAGGGTCACGCACCTTAGGTCGCCATACTTCTCCAGGAATCCCTGGTACTCTTCAAACACCTACCGGAGTTAACATGAATGGTCCGCGCCAGGTGACGGGAACAAAACAGGCACCACAAACCTTAGGGTACATGACATATGAGGTCACGTCTGCGTCGGTAATGTGTTTTCCAAATTTGCTGCGCAGATCGGCCTTGATCTTTTTGAAGTCCAAAGGTGCCATCGTAGCACCAGGGCGGCCATCGATTCTTGGCTTGTTCCTGATGATCTTGGTACGCAATGGCTCTGGGAAACCTCCCACAGGTTGCCCAAGATAACCCTGGAAGAACTCAACAACAGACGAGGGGAAGTCAAGTTGGTCTGCACGGGATAGCACGTCCTCTTTGGTGAAGGAATTCGATGTCATCCATTGTGCAAAGTCACCAACCACCTTGGATGATGGCGTAACTTTAACAACGTTGCCGCACTAGAAGACGAATAAGGCTTCCAACACGATTGACAGTACTTTCTACCTACAAGTTCGTTGGCTTCGATGTACTTCTTCTTGATTTCTACGTGATAGTATATTAGTAGGTGAAATATCTAGAAAAATGCAAACATAGTTTACCTGTCCATTGTGCTCCGAGGCCAAGTTGCGCAGCTTGGAACTACACAGCCAATAAGCCAACATGCAATGCAGATGCCACGATGTTCGGTTCCTACCATGAGATTTGTGTACTGTCCTCCTGGCATCTCATGATCGAAGACACTCGAGTCCGATGCACGGACATTAGCCTCGAAGCAGCTGTAAAGCATGCGGACTTGACTCCAGTACGAGTTCAGTGCCTGGATATCAGCATAGCGGATACCCGTGCCCAATTTTGTCTGCTCGAGCGCCATGCAGACCGCTCCCATCGATGGCTGCGAAGTTAACCCGGACATGCCTTATCATATTAATTAGTGATATGTTTGTGAGCATGGCCTTTAGTCCTTACTATCAATGGCAACATCGACGATATCAGCGCCGGCGGCCGCGGCCGCCAACATAGACGCAGTCGCGATTCCAGCTGTGTCATGAGAATGAACGTGGATTGGAATATCAGGGTACTTCTCTCTGATGGCTCCTATAAGGCTGCCGAGATTTGTCAGTTCACACCGCAAATAATAATCACAGCAAGGACTACCCACATTCTCGCCGCTTCTGGCTTGAGCAGACCAGCCATGTCCTTCACACCAAGAATGTGAACGCCTTCTCCGACGAGTTTGTCGATGAAATCCAGATAGTACGAAAGGGTATACTTTGTTTCCCTGGGGCTAGCGACATCACCGCTGTAGCAAACAACGGCTTCAACAACACCTCCGGCCTTCTTGGCAGCATCGATACCAAGCCTCATCTGGATGAAGGTTAGCACACATGACATCGAGTTGATATGTGAAGCCTTACATTTTCTGTCAAAATTATACTAGGTCAGTGCTCGGTCAGCCCTTGACTACGGGTACACTTACCAAAGTAATTCAAGGAGTCGAAGACACGGAAGATATCAAGGCCATTCTCTACAGCTTTCTTGGAGAAGTCGTAGATGGCGTTGTCACTGCAACGGAAATGAACAGGCGTCGCAAAAGTTTCTCAGAACTTACGGATAGCTGGTATAGCCAACGCCATTGGCACCACGCACGAGTGCTTGGAATGGAATATTGGGCACCAACTTGCGGAGGGTGCGCTAAAGATATGTGTCAGCGAGCGAGCCACAGACGCATCAAACGTCGACGAACCAACCGCTCCCATGGATCCTCGTAAAGGAATCGCATGGCAACATCAAACGTGGCACCACCCCACATCTCCAAGCTAAAAGCGTTGGCAAGCGCATAGCTAGTCTCTTTCGCGATATTGACCATATCAGCAGTTCTTAGACGGGTAGCAAGGAGTGATTGGTGAGCGTCTCGCCATGTTGTGTCCATGATAAGCGTGCCTGGGTACTCCCGTACGGCTTTGGCGAAGGCCTCGGGACCCTGCTCGACGATAATATTACGCCAACCCAACTGACACGGCAAAGTGGTATCAACGGGTGGACCATCTAGGTCGTCACGATTCTCCAACTTGGGGATAACAATTTCGTCTTTGAGACCCGGTTCGCCAGACTGACCCTTGATAGAGCTCCCGTTGACTGCGAGATCTCCGAGATATGCAAGGACCTTCTGAGCACGGTTTTGGCTCTGTACAAGTTTGAAGAGCTCCGGAGTATCGTCGATAAACTAAAATGACATGAAAAAAAACATTGTATACCCTGGAACTCTGATACATACCGTTGTCCAGGTCTTTCCACCAACGAAGACATCGTGCGTGAGGAGGCGGAACAAGAAGGGGATGTTGGTCTAAGGAAGGACATTAGCCCAGTCTCGAGACCATGCTCATTTTCGGCCGACCTTGACACCACGGATACGGAACTCGACGAGAGCACGGAGCATCTTGCGACGAGCGACCTCATACGTTGTGCCGCTAACCGTGCACTTAACCAACAAGCTATCATAGTGCGGCTACACGGGAGCGCACGCTTAACCCAAATACAACTGTAAACTTTTTGGCTGCCTACCGTGATCTGTGCACCAGCGAAACCGGAAGATGCATCGAGTCGAACACCATTACCACCTGCACTGCGGTATACCTCGATTTTTCCGGTGTCTGGCTGGAAGCCAGTTGCTGCATCTTCGGTGGTGACACGGCACTGAATCGCAAAGCCTCGGCGAGTGATAGCCTCTTGGGTCAAGCCAAGCTGGGGAAGAGTCGCCCCTGCGGCGATCTGAATTTGGGCAGCGACGATGTCGATACCAGTGATCTCCTCTACGAATACCACAGAACTACGTTAGGGACGAAAACCATGAACACGGCTATAAGGGTCGTACCAGTGATGGTGTGTTCGACTTGGATACGGGGGTTAATCTCAATGAAATAATGTCTGCCCAATTGGTCGACTAAGAACTCGGCAGTTCCAGCGTTCCTGTACCCCACACTTTTGGCAAGTTTGATGGCGTCAGCTAAGATAGCTTGGCGGAGCTCTTCAGGAAGATGTGTGGCAGGCGCGACCTCGACGACCTTTTGGTGACGCCTTTGCACTGAACAGTCACGTTCGAAGAGGTGGATGGTGTTACCAATCGCGTCCGCCAGAATTTGGACTTCGATGTGTCTGGGGCGTTCAATAAAACGCTCGATGAAGACCGTACCGTCTCCGAAAGCAGACTTGGCCTCGGAGACAGCGCGTTCGAAGGCATTCTGGAAGTCAGATTGTTCGCGTACGACGCGCATACCACGACCACCTCCACCCATAGCGGCCTTGATAATAACTACAAAGGAGTTATCGACCAACTGCATGGAGGAGCATATGTGTGGTTTGGACTCTACCTGGGAAGCCATATTCTTTGATGAACCCCTCTCCGTCGAGATACGAGTTGACGGGTCCTGGTGTTCCGGGGACCACTGGTACACCGACTCTCATAGCTGAAAGATGTCGCGTCAGCCTCAGATATGCGTACCATCGTATCGGCGCATATACCCAATGTACGTGCTTTAGTCTTGTCACCAAGACCATCAATGACTTCAGGGGAGGGTCCAACAAACGCGATACCAGCCTGCTCGACCTTTCGCGCGAACTCGGCGTTTTCGGATAAGAAACCGTAGCTACGAAGGGATTCAATATAGATACCACAAGAGAAGCCGTAGCGGGTACCCTGGATGGATCATGTCGACGCCATGTTCGAGAGCGATTCTGATGATGTCTTCCTGCGCGAGATATGCACCAACGGGAGTCAGACCTCTCCCAACCTGATACGCTTCATCGGCCTGGTCTGGCACGTTAGGGAGGCCGCATATACGTAACTAGATTCGCAGATCGCACCTTCTGGCGGTGAGCGGAAAGACGATCCTCGAATGAATAGATCGCGACGGTGTGCATAGCCAGTTCATGGGCCGTCCGGAACACTCTGATGGCGATTTCCTGGTGAATAAGATTACATCGGGAAGATCATCAAACGGAGAGTGCAAGTCAACTTACCCCACGGTTTGCTACAAGGATCTTGGTGAGGGGGCCGCTGTGTCCGGCGGCCCTCCTGCGCATCGTTTGGATGTTATGCACAGGTGTGCCGGGCGCACTGGGCGACGTGATAAAGGTGTGGGCGAGCCTCGGAGGATGAAGAGACTGTGATGAGGCAGCCATAGTGGTGGAAGGGAATCAAGGGCAAGAAAGGCCAAAAAATGGATTTAAGGAAATTGGCAAGGGCCCTGTGGCAGAGATTGTAACTTTAACAACTCCGGAGCTCAGCGTGACCGCTGAACGGGTCAACGCCGCCGCATCACCTGTCTTCTCAAGCTCAAGCCTTGTCCCGTCGCCATCCGGCATTAAGGTGGCATCTTCCGCATCATCTCCGCACTCATCCTCTAACTCCATTCCAGCGTGTCAGATAAAACCACATCGGCTGTCCGACCCTGCTCTCAAGCAGGGAGCTTTGAAGGAGAAAGAAACATTCAAGTTTGTGATAACAAACCGCGGGAAAGAACCGGGTATATATTACGGTATCAGTTTCGATTAGAGAGTGGTAGTAGAATACTCTGCCCCTTGCTCTCCAACTTCTTCTGGTTGTTCTTCGCGATCGCATACATGACACCCGCAAAAAATCCCACCCCGATCGCGGAGACCGATCCAATCGTGATCACATCACCAAAGAACAGCATCCCCGACGCGGCCACTGGGAGCTTGTTCAGCGCGCCAACCATGCTGAGATCTAGCATTAGTCACAGTACGCTCTCGATGATTCAAGACACGGACCTGTACGTCGTGCTGCTTGTTGTCCGGACGCACCAAGCGGTAGTATACGATATGCCAACCGCCGCTGCGCCGGAGAACGCGATAGCAAACAGGAGCAAATGTCGCGTTTCTTCCGGGCTTAATGAGAGCGCCCGATTGTTTGTATGCAAGATGAGACTCGAGTTGGCCAGGTGTGCTTACAAGTTACGGGAGAGATTCTCCGTTCGCCAGTCTTCCAAGATGATGGAAAACACGGTCAGTATAGGGATCGACAGTAGATTATTGTAAAACATCGAATCCCAGTCGGAGAAGCCTGTGATTTTGATACGTTTCCGCATCAGCAGAACCTGTCAGGGATTTATCATTAGCATTTCTCCAAGGCAAAGCTGAAAAGAAACCTGCATAAGCAGCGCTCGCTAAGCAGTTAAACAGCATCCAAAAGTACCCTATATGCAACCTCTTCATAACATTGGAGACGAGCTCCAGGCCAATGCCCATAGCTGTACTAGCTGGCGGCATATCGCCAGCTGTATCTACTACGTTGTTCACATCCGTCCATGCTGCAAGCATCGAAGAAAATATCTAATGTTTTGTAAGCGGGCATGAGCTCATGTGCGATCCGTCTGTATCGTTACAGCACGACGCTCACCATTAATAGGAACGCAATCATGGTGAGCCCGGTTATCCGCCCATTGAACCATATAACCTCCCCGTATGCCTGGAATAGAGTGATGAGGAATGTCACTCGGCCACGAGGTAACACATACTATAAGGATAATGGTCAGGTTCTTGAAAATCGTGTAGACCGGTATGGTGAGGTATTGCTTCGAACGACTGATTCAGGAATGGAAAAGGACAACTGTTGGATACTTACGAGACTCTTGGAACCGGTGTATATAACACCGACGAGCAAGGCGCTCACAGGAAGCCATGCTTTCGCGTCCTGAGCGTCGAACTTTCGAAACGAAATGATGCCCAGCTTCCTGACAGCATACACGCATGTGATACAGACAATACTTTGCAAAGAGAGCAAAAGGAAGATCATATTGAACTGACGTCCAGATACCACGAACTATACTGGGGTGAACGATTTGACATGGAGTGTACGCGGGTGCCATACCTTGTTCACGACAGTCATGAGGATAGAGGCGATACAATAAGAGATAATCGACAGTCCTAAATGCTGGCTCAAACATGCTGTGTCGAGGTTTGGGATGGTAGTCACTCACCAGCGGAGGAGACAGCATTGTTGTCTTTTTGGTTGCCTGTCGCAATATTCCTCTTCAGTTCTGCTCTATCCTCCTCAGGTGCATCCTTTGATGTTGCCATGAGTTGAAGACCAGCCAATTGTAACAAGGTCAGAATGTGGTGTCGATTCAGCAGATGACGTGTGGCAGATTCACTGGTAAAAGTGGTATAACGACGAGCCGTTACGAGGCAATGCCTGCGAATCCTTCAAGCTGGGTTACGCGAATCCGGTACTCGATGCTCCACGGTGTGTAACGAAATATAAAGGAAGATTTGGCTCGCTTGTCGACCAAGACTGCCAGTGGTAGCTTCAGATACGAAACCTTACGTTACGCTGGCCCAATAACCATATTTGAAAGCTGTAGCTACCCGTCCCGTCCCGTATCCCCAGCCTTATATTTGGCGAGCTGCTGCCGACCGGCCAGTGGTCAGTGTATAGTAGGACTTTATCTAATTATTTCAGGCGCGAGACTTCGTAGTTCTTTCGGGAGCTCGCCGTCGCACGTTGCGAGTTCATATGACGTCGAGCTGGCAAGAGATTAAATTACCACATATGCAATTATCCAAACAGTGCAAGCACTACCAAGGTCCATCAAGACTACACTACCACATCTACCCTCCGCAAGGTTCCTCCAACTGTATCGTGACCTCTTCCAGTCCAGGTATTCTGCTTTTCAAGAGAGCGTCCACGCGTTCCAGCACGCGGTCGATACTCGACTCTTTATTGCTTGGCACGTCAGACGGATGTGAGCGGGAAACAGAATACGACAGTTGGACATGGATAGACCCAATGACACTCGAGGAATCTTTGGGCCAAAATCGTGGGGAAGAATACGATGCGACACCTTCCACGTGTTCGAGCTGTAAGCAGCGATACACGTCAGGTATCGTTCATTTTTATGGAATGCTTGGATTACATACCTCCTTTAAAGCCATTTCAACCCTACTTTCGTTGTCTCCCAAATCTAAGCTGAGCACCCGCCCGGTATCAATGACGAGGGGGACCACACTCGCAACAATGAGTACAGCGATGAAGAGGGAAGCGATGGGATCAAAGCCTGTCCACCCGTAATACTGGATGAGGAGCGTCGAGACAATAACTCCCACTGAACCAAGGGTATCCTGATATTGTTGAGACTCGACCTTGGAAACAAGAGGAAACATACCGCCATTACGTGTAGGAAAACCCCGCGCATGTTGTGACTGTGGCTTTCGTGAGCGTGATCGTGCCCATGGGAGTGAGGGGCGTGTCCATGTCCAACATCATGGTGGTGATGCACAGGATGGTGATCATGCTTGAATGTGCTGGGATAATTGGGGGAGATCGGTGAATCCACAGGAGATGACAGCGGAAATGGAACTTGAACTGTGGCTGTTGAGACTGATTGGTTCTTTTCAAGTGTAATTTGTAGTGAGGGACCACGAGAATGAGGCTTTCGTCCCCTGATTGTGGAAGACTTCGGACTGTGTTGTGTTTGTTCCACATCAGTAGGTGAAGAGTGGGAATCAGAATGTGACTTGTCGGAATGCTCATGTATATGCGAGTGGGTATGCGAAGGTTCACTCTCTTGTC
>JBBPND010000546.1:0-10337 GCA_038090655.1 Gastroboletus turbinatus | reverse complement strand
GGTCTTGTTGGAGCTTCTCGACCTGTTTGAGGATGGTCGCGATCCACTCTGCCTTCGTCGCATCCGCACGCTTCCACTGGTCGACTTGGGCAGTGAGAGAGGCGATGGTGCCCTCGTTTTGCGACGTCTTCACTTTGAGTTCGTCACGGAGGGCGCTGACCTCTCTCGACAGTGCCTCATACGACCCCTGAAGCTCAGTGTTCCGAGTGTTGGACGCGGCGAGGTCTCGACGAAGTTCCTCCATCTGTGTGTTCTTCTTCTCCAACGCACGAGCGATATGCTGTGAAACTGCATGTTTGGATGGTTCGCCTTGGGTCTGATCTGTCCCGTCGGGATACAGGATTTCGATCTGATGGAGGTCGTCACGGACAGTGTTGAGCTCCTTCGACTGCGCTTCGTAACGCTTCTGGAGGTCTGCGATTCGGGAGGAGGCGGAGGAGAGTTCAAGCCGAAGCTGCTCAGCAGCCCTGCGCGCATTCGCAACCTGCTCCGCTTTCACTTGGTCTTCGCTCTTCGCCTGGGCGACTTCGGTGGTAAGGGAGGAGATGGTGTGCTCCTTCTCCTCGAGCAGCGACACCTTGGCTTGGAGCTCCTTGCGAATAGAGACAATATCGTTTGACTGCGCATCGTAGAGCTTTTGGAGATCGGCTGTCTGCGAGGAGAAGACTGCGAGGTCCCGCTGAAGCTTCTCTTTATCTCGGTGTTCAGCGGCGAATTGCTCTGCCTTGGCAGCATCTGCTAGCTTCCGCTGATCGATTTCGGCGGTGAGGGTGGTGATACTGCGCTCCTTCTCCTCGACCAGGGACATGTTAGCACGGAGTTCGTTCTGAACAGAAGTGAGCTCCTTGGACTGCGCGTCGTAGCGCTTCTGAAGTTCTGTTGTCTGGGAGGAGGCGGCGGAGAGGTCTGTCTGGAACTTCTCGTGGTCACGGCGTGCAGTGGCGATCTGCTCTGTCTTCGTGACATCTGACTGCTTCCACCGAACAACTTCGGCGGTGAAGGAGCCGATCGTACGATCCCTCTGTTCGATCAACGACGCCTTGATCCGCAACTCATCGCGCGCAGAACCAAGCTCGATTGACTGCGCGTCGTATCGCTGTTGAAGTTCAGCTGTTCGAGAGGAAGCGGCAGAGAGGTCGCGCTGAAGTGTTACGTTGTCTTGGCGTGCAGCGGTGATCAGCTGCGCCTTCGCAGCATCCGCGTGCTTCCACTGAGTGACTTCGGCAGTGAGAGAAGTGAGAGTGCGATCTGTCTCGTCGCGACGCCACAACGTCACTTGCAGTTCGTGGCGGACGGAGCTAAAATCTTTCAACAGCTCAACATAATGCTGTTGAAGTTCGATCATTTGAGAAGATGTATTGGACAAGTCGAACGAAAGCTGCTCCACTTCCTTGCTCGAGATGGTAATGTCTCCTTTATTCTTGGCAATCATGTCCTTCCAGTGCTCGATTTGGGTGGTGACAGTGACGATCATGGTGGCGATCGTGGTGACATCGGAATCTACTTTGCCGAACTGGGCCAAGGTTCCTGGACGGCTGTCACCGCGAGAATTGAGCTGAGTCTCGAGCAGGGTTATTCGAGATGCTGAGGCGGAAATCTCCCGCAGCAGCTTCTCGTTCTCCATTTGAAAAAGCTCGAACCACTCTTCACAGGAGCGCTTGTAATCCTTATGTTCTTCCGACATAAGGGTGACTATGCGATCCTGCTCTTCACGATGTAAACGTTCTATTTGAAGGAACCGTTCTCGCATCCGAAAGGGTTGTTCTTGCATCCGAGAGAGCTGTTGTCGCGACTGAAAGAACTGTTGTCGCATCTGAAGGAACCTTTCTCGTACGGCGCTGTACGTGGATTTTGACGGAACCATTAAGCGCCGAGTTTCGACGGCCCTTGAGGCGGAGGAGAATATGGCAGGATGCTGCACAGCTTCGGTGGTTGTGGGGAAACGTGTTTCTTGGTAAAATGTCATCTTGCTCTGTGCTCCGTCTTGAACGGAGGACTGCGCCTCGTATTGCTGCTGGCCAGTAGTAGTCTGGGAGGAGAAGATGGGTCCATCTTGCCTAGGTTGCACGGTTCCTTCGCTTGCGGTTCCAGACTGTTCCGATTCCTGGACATCCGTGCTTGTCGTTTCCTCGATTTCGGTGGTGGTTGTAATGTCACCACGAGAACTGAGCTGCTGCGCCTTCGCAGAATCCGCGTTCTTCCACTCGGCAACTTCGATGGTGAGGGAGGCGATGGTGCGATCTTTCTCAAAGCCTCGCGACGACATCACTTGGAGATCGTGGCGGAGAGAGCTAAAATCTCTCCACAGCTCGGCATAACGCTCCTGAAGTTCGATCATTTGAGAAGATGTATTGAACAGGTCTAACGAAAGCTGCTCAAGTTCCTGGCTCGAGATGGTAACTTCTCCTTTATTCCTGACAACCGTGTGCTTCCACTGCTCGATTCGGGTGGTGACAGTGGTGATGTTGGTGGTGATGTTGGTGATGTTGGAATCTACATTGTCATGCTGCGATGCGGTTCCTGGATGGCCATCACCGCGAGATTTGAGCTGGATCTCGAGCAGTGTGATTCGAGAGGCTGCAGCGGAAATCTCACGCAGAAGCCTCTCGTTCTCCAATCGAAAGGCCTCTAACTGCTGTTCATAGAAGCGCTTGTAATCCTCATGTTCTTCCGACATAAGCGCGACTATGCGATCCTTCTCTTCAGCATGCAAACGCTCTATCTGAAGGAATTGTTCCCGTACGGGGCTGTATGTGGATTTCGACGGTACCATAAAACGTCGAGTTGCGACGGCCTTTGAGGCAGAGAATATGACAGGAGACTCCCCAGATTCGGTGACTCTGGGGGGGCGTGTTTCCCGGCAAAATGACGCCTTCCTTTGTACCCCGCCTTGAACGGAGGACTTCGTCACGTATTGCTGTTGGCCTGCAGTAGTTCGGGAAGAGAAGGTAGATATATCTTGCCAAGCCTGAGGTTGCACGGTACCCTCTCTCGCGGTGGCGGACCGTTCCTCTTTCTGGATATCTATGCTTTTCCGTTCAACTTCGGTGGTTGTGGTATTAACATAGGAAACGATATGGTCTGTCTGTTTGACTCCCGGATCAACGGTTTCTGAGGCGGCGTCTGTGAAACAAGCGAAGGCGGTGAGATCATGAGAAAAATGCGACTGCCTTACTCTCACCGGGTTCCAAGCTATAGTGAATTATCTCCGGTGTACTGAACATGGGTTTGACATGCTCTTCATCATCAGGAAATTCGGATTGCTGTTGGAAAACGGTTTGAATTTAAGTACTCCTCACGAAAATTGATTGTCTCATGACCTCGACACCCTGATCCCCGTGTCCCTCTTGGACCTTGACCAGGGATGCAGGTCCCGAAGACTCGCTCTGCATTGGTATTCCGGAAGCATTCGTGGATCCGGAGTCCTTATTGGGGTCAGAGGCAGACCGTTCTTTATTTTCTGGTGTTTCCGACTGATGTTGGAAGGTGAGTTTGAGACGGTATCCTTCAAGTCCTTCACGAGGCACATTTTCCGTACCTGAAGTGCTTGTCTTGGTTGCTTCGATTCTTCACCCCGGGCCAGAGGCATGCGTGCCCTTTCGTCCGGTGGGGACGCCGAAGGTAACAGTGAGCCAAAGGCTCTGGACATGCTGGCAGGCTTTATGGCGACTGCTGGTCGCACCAGATGTTAGGACGGGTATTTGCGAAGCGAGAGTTTGAGTACATACCCTAGGGACACGTCAGTAGGTGGTCCGGCCCAATCGATCGCCTGTTAGTATGTCTGGGGTATGATTGATCATCCACGCACAATACCGACGGATCTCTCCGAAGCGATGGGCGAAAGCCGCGAGGCATCCACACTCCCGCCACTCGGACGAGAATTTCCGAAATAGTCGGGAGAGAAAAGTGCCACTACAACGTTCCAAGCTTCTTCTGGTTTATCCCGTTGTAAACATTCGGGATGAAAGGAAGTATTCCAATTCAACCTCCCGCGCCCCTGAAACAGGCTCGAGCCCACTGTACGGAGCTGCTGCTGGAACACATCCTTGCGAGATATAATCCCGCCTTCTGTGATCACGGTCTCCTTGGAGTCGTAGCTGAGGACGCCACGTAATCGCAGAGGGAGAGAGAAGTCTAAATCCTGCGGACTCGGGAAAGTATAGGCGAAACAATTCAAGAGCTTTTGAATGGTAATGGGTTCAGAAGAACGGACGTTTGCGACTCTATCCACGTAGATGGTCCCGACAAGTGTAGACTTGGATCTGAACAGACGGGTTGTCGATGTCGTCACGTCCAAGAAGCCAAGACAGTCTTACTTTGATTCTTTCAACCAACGCCTCGTATCCCCTTCCACTTTGCTTTCATCGCGAGTGCCATCGAGAAAGGATGGCGTGTCTACGAATACGATGTACTTTTGTTCTTCAGAGGCCCGCAAAGTAGTCCTTGCTTCATCAGTTAATTCGCATCTGATTGCCCGTACTTCTGTCGTGCAGGGATTGAGGTCTTTGCCAACTTTGATGTGATCGCTTTCTGTCACAGCTTTTATGAACTGCGAAGGGCATTGAAGCTCAACAATAGCACGAAGAGGAAGGGCGTACTCCGCTCTTTCCGCCGCCCGTGGGGCCCACGAGACTGGATCAAAGATCGCCGGTCAGTGTTGAATAAGACTAAATACCTTTCCGAAAACATACAATACCACTATATCATCGGCTTTCAGTTTGAATATTGTACCAGATGTGCGCTTAAACCACGAGTTCATGTTGTCGGAATATTAACAAGGTCCCGGTTCGCAAGGATCGTATCTACTGGACAAAGGGTGGAAGGTGGAGGGAGAGTGGAAGGAGGTATAGGAGGGGAAATCCGGCGACTCGATCGCCTGTTGATCATGCACGCACAATTACCGACGGATTTCTCCGAAGCCACTCGTGCCAGTGGGCGAGAGCCGCGAGGCATCCACACTCCCGCTCACCTACTCGTTCCACCGACTCTATCCATCTTCAAGAGTCAAGGAGAAATGAAGGTAAGCCATTGTGCAATTGCATGACGCTCGGTTGTCTGACAAAACCCGTCACACCTAGGCCGTGAGTGACTCTTGCTCCCAGCTTTCTGGGTCATAGCCGTCTCACAGACCGTATCGTGCTTGTCGCATCCCATCCAGTGGGTTAGTTATTCTCGACAACCGTTTTCACAGCATATTAACATTGTGCTTGTCCCATCCCGCTAGTTTGTAAGTGATGCTCGACTCCGGCCTCAACAGCTGTCTCACAGGCTTTATCGTGCTTATCCCATCTTGGCATGCAGGAGGTGAGTGATCCTTGATTCCCGCCTTTACAATCGTCCCACAGACCCTATTGTGCTTATCGCATCCCATCTAGCAAGTTAGTGCTTGTCCACCTCCGTTTTCACAGCCGTCTCATAGACCGTCTCATTAAATAACCATGCTTGTCGCATCCCATGTAGGAAGTGAGTGATTGCACCTTCCCGCTTCCGCAACTATCTCCCAGACCATAACGTGGCTGTCGCATCCCATCTAGTTAGTGAGCAATTCGCGATTCCTGTCTTCACAGCCGTCTCAAAGACATCATCCCATGTAGGAAGTGAGTAATTATCGACCCCACTTTCACAGTCCTCTCACAGACCATGTCGGCTCATCGCGTCCCATCAAGAATGTGAGTGATCGTCGACCTCAGCTTTCATCGCAGTCTCACAAATATTCTCATGCATGTTACATCCTATCCAGTTGGTGGGCGACCCTCAAATTCGGTTTTCACAGCTCTCTCACAGATATTATCGTGCTTGTCACATCTCCTGTAGGAAGTGAGTGATCTTTGGCCCCCGCTTTCACAATCCCCTCACGGACCGTACCGTGCTTGTCATGTCCTATTTAGTTGGTAGGTAATCATCAATTCTGGCATTCGCAGCCTACTCACCATGTATTTCCTTTGTCTCATCCCATGTAGGAAGTGTGTGATCCTCAATTCTGGCTTTCACATTTGTCTCAGACCATATTACGCTTGTCGACCCTATCTAGCGAGTGGGTGATCCTAGATTCCTGCTGTCACAGCCATCTCACCGACCTTCCTCGTGCCCGTTGTTCCCATCCAGCAAGTGAGCGATCGTCCACTGCCGTCTTTACAGCCGTCTCATAGACTATATCGTATTTGTTGCATTCCATGTAGGAAGTGAGTAGTCTTACACTCCCAATTCCATAGCTGTGTCACAGACTGTACTGTGCTGACCGGAACGCATCCAGTTAGTGAGTGCCTTCACATGCCTGCTCTTAAAGCCGCCTCACAGCCATTATGGTGCTTGTTGCACCCATGTAGCAAGTGAGTGATCCTCAACTCCCGTTTTCACAACCTTCTCACCGACCGTATCGTGCTTGTCGCATCCCCAGGCTGTCAGTGATCGCCAGATCCCGCTGTCTCATCCTTCTCACATATCATGTCGTACTTTTTGCGTCCCATCTAGCAAGTAAGTTATCATCGATTCGTTCTTTCACGGCCGTCTCACGAACTGTACGGTGTTCATCATATTCCGTCTAGCGAGTGAGTCATGGTCAACTCTCTCATTTCGCACCTGTCTCATTGACCTGGTTGCCATACATTCTATCCAGTTGGCGAGTGATCTTTTACTCCAGTTTTCACAGCTATCTCACAGACATTATCGTTCGTCGCATCTCATGCAGGCGGTGAGTAATTCTCAATTCCCGCTTTTACAGACTTCTCACAGACTTTGCTCGTCCTATCTAGGATGTGAGTGATCGTCGAGTATAGCCATCACAACTATCTCAGACATTCTCATGCCTGTTGGATCCCAATTAGTTGGTCAGTGTTCCCCGACTTCGGCTCTTTTCTCCTGCTTATCGCATTTATGTAGGAAGTGAGTGATCATCAAATCCCGCTTTGACAGCCGTCTCACAGACGCTATTGTATTTGTCGTATTTTATGCAGGAAGTGAGTGATCATCGAATCCCGCTTTCACAGTCTCACGACTCTATTGTACTTGTCGCATTTTATGTAGGAAGTGAGTGATCATCGGATCCCGCTTTCACAGCCGTCTCACAGACGCTATTGTACCTGTCGCATTTTATGCAGGAAGTGAGTGATCATCGAATCCCGCTTTCACAGCTGTCTCACGACTCTATTGTACTCGTCGTATTCGATTTAGTGGGTGAGTGATTGTGCACTCCGATGTTGACAGCCGCGTCACACGCTGCATCGTCCTTGTTGTATCCCATGTAGGAGGCAAGTGATTGTGGACTACCGCTTTCACAACCGTCTCACGGATTGTAACATACTGTCGCACCCCATCTAGGATGTGAGTGATCATTCTACTCCAGCTTTTACAGCAGTCTTACAACCACTCGTATTTGTTGCATCCCATCTAGTTGGTCAGTCAACCTCGATTATGGCTTTCACAGCTGCCTCACAGAGTTATTGTACCTGTCGCATCTCATGTAGGGAGTGAGTGATCCCAAATCACGCTTTCCAGCCATCTCACGGACCCTATCATACTTATCGCAGCCAATCCAGTGGGTAAGTGATAGTCGACATTGACATCGGAAGCCACTAACATGTCGTGTTGTCCTTGCCACATCCAATGTAGAGGGTGAGTGATTGTCGACTTCCGCTTTCATAGTCGTCTTACAAACCGTACATGTCGCATCCTATCTAGCTGGTGAGTGATTATTCACCCCCTTAATTTGCAATCTCAGTCTGTATCGTGCTTGGAACGTCCCATTAGCCGGTGGGTGGTCTTCACCTGCTTTTGCAACCGCCTTACATAGTGCATCGTGCTTCTAGATCGTGAGTGACTGTCAACTGTCGCCTTTACAGCCATCTCAGACCATATCGTAACTGTTATTTCGCGTGCAGGAAGTGAGTGATCCTCGACTCCCGCTTTCACGGCCGTCTCACAGACCGTATCGCACTTACCGCATCCCATCTAGCCTGTGAGCGATTATCAACCCCTTTTTTTGACAGCCATGTCACAGACTTTATCGTTCTTGTAATATCCTATTTAGTTCGTGAGTGACGTCGACTTTTCGTGTCCAAATCCATTTCACAGACAGTGTCGTCCTTCTCGCATCCATCTAGTTGGTGAGTGATACTCGATTTCTTGCTTCCGCATCCGTCTCAGTTTGTCGTATCCCTTGTAGGAAGTGAGTAATCCCCGATTCCCGCCTTCACAGTCCTCACGGAGACCATGTCGTGCACCTCGCATTCCATCTAGAATGTAAGCTGTCGTCACCCCCCTCCTTTCGCAGTCGTCTCACAGATACCATCACGTGCTCGTCACATCACATCTAGATCGTGAGTGATCGTTGACTCTCTACTTTCACAGCAGTCTTACATGCCGTCTCATACTTGTCGCATCCCATCTAGGTTGTGAGTGATCGTCGACTCCTCCTCTTACAGCCGTCTCACGAATTGTGCCATGCTTGTCGCATCCCATCTAGCGAGTGAGTGATCCTCGGCGTCTTTCTTTCAAAGCCATCTCAGCCCGTATCATGCGTGTTGCACCCCTTGTAGCGAGTGAGTGCTCCTTAGCTCCTTTTCTTTCACAGCCCTCTCACAAACTTTACCATGATTGTCACATCCCATTTAGGAAGTGAGTGATCCTTGACTGCCTGGTTTCACAGCCGCTTGCAGACCTTCTTGTATTTGTCGCACCTCACCTAGAATGTGAGTAATCGTCCATTGCCTGCTTTCACAATCCTCTCATGGACCCTATCATACTCTCTCATTCAGATCGTGAGTGATCGTCGGCTCTCACTTTCACAGCCGCCTCACATATCGCATCGTGCTTGTCGTATCCAATCTAGTTGGTGAGTGATCTTCTAATACTATTCCCGCCTCCACAGCTTTCTCACGCCCTGTATCGTCCATGTCGCATTACATCTAGCGAGTAAGTAATCGTTGACTCCCCGTTTCCACTTCCGTCTCACAGGCCGCATCATGCTTGTCGCTTCCAATCTAGTTGGTGAGTGATCATCGATGCCCATTTTCCCGGTTGTCTCACAGACCCCAACGTGGCTGTCGCATCCCATCTAGGCAGTGAGTGTGGTCGTCGACTCGCTGCTTTCAGCCCCCTCACGTGTCTGTGCAACGACAGATCAAAGAAATCGCCAACTTACAGACCGCTTTCAATACATTCAAAGCTCAACATGTAAGTGAGGTTGGTGTTCTTCAAAGTGACGTGCCATCTGATTTGAAATTTGCACTCGACGCTCAGACAGGGGAGGTGGTCAAAGCCAACCGGAAAATCTCAATACTCCAAAACGACCTCAAGAAAGCAAGGAAGGAAGCTGAGGCATTCGAAACCCAGGTCGCTCGTCTCAAAAACGAAAAATCTACTTTGCGGTCTTCACTTGATGCTTTGCAAGTGAGGTGGGCCCCGAGTATTGGCGCTTTTAAACAATGGATGCGCAAGGGCTCTATTGACCCAGACGTACCGCTCTTGCATGTCGACCCGTCAAGTTTCTCAAATGAAAACCACCACTTGCTCGTTCATAATGCCCTGGTGGGGCTTCGTTCGCAAAACTGGAGTTCTGCGTATCAGGACGCCAGGAAGGTAACATTCGGTTGTCACTTCCGTCTCCCACGTCACTTATCCACATGTCGAGTCGATCGACATCCGGCCGTCAACAATGGGTTATATTACCAACGCTCTCGCACGAATCGGAGATGGTGAACCGGAGGAAGCGATTCGTGTATTCGACCTAGCGTTCTGGAACTGTAATTCAAACGAGAGCGATTTGCTGTTGCTTATCAAGGTTTGTGATCCATATACATAGCAGGTTTACGGTACAACTAAGCATTTATGTGACTAGACCATCGTCTTTTTCATTTCCGGGAAATATGACGAGGCGATATCGCGTGTGCATGATCTGATTGACATTCCGAATGATGATGAGACAAAGTATTGCTACCTCCAGGTACTTCATGCGACCAGAACGCGGATGTGCATATGATAATTTCTCCTAGGTTCTCGGAAAAATGTACCTCATGCGAGGTGACTATGAACGTGCGGTACAGTCACTTGAACGGGCGCAAGGTTTTGGCTCATGCAATACTGGGTGTCATCTGGAGAGTATCTCGATGGTAAGTTACTTCTGGCGGTACCATTACGATATATACTGACTCTTGTCAAAAGATATTTGGATGGAGCTTCGATGGGATTCAAATCACGGTTCAGCGATACCATTGCGAAGTTCTCCATGCTGCGGGTCGCGCACAGGAGGCCGCGGAGGCCCTTCGCAAGATACTCCAAACATTTGGGGGGGAGATACCTGCGAGTAACGTAACACCAGACTGGGCTACGGGTGGGTTGTG
>JBBPND010000545.1:0-10344 GCA_038090655.1 Gastroboletus turbinatus | reverse complement strand
TGAATTCTCTTCCGAAAAGCAGAAAATGTGACAATCGTGTGCACGGACAAGAAATGGTACCCACTGTGGATTCTTGCTCGCTAGCGGAAAGATTCCGAACTACGTGTCCATTGAAGCCATCTTGGGTTTCAATAGGCAAGGGCAGCCATGGACAAAATGTGAGATACTCCTCGAGCCGAAACTGGACGGGTTGCCGACACAGGAAATCTTGGCGAACATCAGGGACAGGGGGGCCTCCTGAGGCACATGAAGTCAAAGGCGCAACCTGTCTGAGACGTCAGTCGCAGTGCACATGTACCATTTCCAAATTCGAGAACTCGCGGACCATGTAACTTCCTTCCCAAACGCCGGTCAGCAATCCAGGAATATACGCTAGGAGTTCCCAAGCGTCTGCGGGCACATGCAATTGACGGGCTATGCGATAGAAGTCTTCGTCATGGCTGGCACTTCTTGATGGCCGTTGCCGTTCTCTCGCGAGATCCGTATTTGATTCACGACACTGAGACTGAAGGAAGGAATCTGCCACAAGCGGCGTCCTTCTTGTGGTGACCGCAGCGAAGTCAGCCATAGTGGGTCCATGCCGCTCCGTCGCGATTGCGACAGCTCGGGTCGGTGGAAGATGGGGAGGAATCTGCAGAGGTGTTACCTCTACGAATGCAACAGTCAAAAAGACCGAGGCAGTTATAAGATTGGGTGTGTATATAGCGAAGCGGCTATAGTAGCTCGCATGTGGCAAATGGGCATTGACTTGATCGCTAATTGCGTTCGTACAGGTAGGCTGACCGGGTCCTCGGCCCTGCGATCTGCTGGTCGATACTGAAATTCTCCATTCTGCCGCGCCACTTACGTTTGTCGAGTGGTACTGCGATATAGTTAGTGTGGGTCCATGTATCGTGCCGCTAGTCATATGCTCACCTTTGGCACAGATATCGTGTAAGGACGAAGTAAATTTAGAAGCTGATTACGATCCCCCGCTGGCAAAGAGGATATCTGGTCTGTTCAGAATCATTTAGAAGCGGGGTTCATAAAATAGAATCTGAATGTGGATTACTGTGAGACAGTACTAAGCACGCCACTGAGACGGCCAAGGCCAAGACATGCCCATCGGTTTCGGCGTTCGCTGGCGAGTAACACTCGCGGAGTACGCGCAGCACCCAATCCCCGATTCCCGCGGTGTGAAGCTGGAACTCGTTGAGACCATCACTTTCCAGGAGCATTAGGTACGTCGTCCACAAATCCCCTAGGACGCATCGACCGATCACTTGAGAAAGGCGAATCCGGCGCAGTACGCGTCGGCGCACTCGAAGCTCCGAAGCTAAGCATGACGTCGTCTTGGTGCAATGTCTGTCCCGACGATAATGACCACTGAGGTCGAACTTTTCACGAAAGATACGCGCATAGAGTTGGGGACAGGAGTCGATGGAGAGAAGACGGTGGATATGCCGACAGGAGAGCAAGAGCTGAAGGAGCGCGTCGAGGGCTGAAGTGGGTGAGGTGTCTATCGTGAAGAAAGCTACGTGCGTTAGCACGTCGAGGGGAATTCGTTCCAAGTGCGAAGGCATGATATGACGAAGGACGGTCCGAGTGAGTTAGCCTTAAATACTTGTGAGCCAGGACTGTGCGGCGGAGTGCCGTTCATAGCGTAAACCAGATCGCCGCATCGTTGGATGGGGAACTTGACATTTCCTGTTGGGAAAATCATGTTCAAAAGTCGCACTGCAGTGGGCAATAGCAAATGTACTTACACACTTTCAGATCAGATCTTGTATTTAAGGCATGGTTTCGTTCACCCGTGTGCCTGGTTGTGATTTCATTTAGCCACCTTCGCTTTCCTGCGGACGAGCGACGGTGGCTGGACTCAGCGCAACGTTGTTAGCTTACCAGACGGCTGACACAGGAAATGTAGGAGAAGCGACATGACAGATTTTTGATCCCTCGTAAGCCTAGCACATTCTCGCAACCTACGCGTACGTGAGAAAGATGATGAAGTGAACAACGAGACATCTAGGGCTCACTCTCGCCACCCCATGCCCAACATACCCGCCATGGCGCCACCAAGCAGGTCCGACGGCTCCCGGAGCATATCAGTGCAGCAGCAGGTTCGATCCGCGAGCGTCATCGTATGCCACAAGCACGTCTGTTGTGTAAAAGCCAGTCCACAATTTCCAATGATAAAAGAGGTACTTGTACATGCGACTGGGAGGCACATACACGGGTGTGCATCGGTTCCGTGTTAAGAGGCGGAGATGAATGTGTTTTTGCGTGAACCGTCGCATTGTGGTTGCCTGCGCCGTCCCAATCTGGTCGCGTGGAGTCGTGTGCAAAGCTGGAAACCGCACCTATCGGACGCGCAACGTCTTGGATGGAGATGAACCGACATCAGAACCCCTTTCGAACACCGCACTGGATTCCCCATTCAACATCGTGAGCTAACCTTGTTCTACTGATCGGGGTTGGCCTCAACACGCGGAATGACCAGCCATGCGCGACTGCTCGGCATTTGTTCAGGTCGCCGTACACAGCTTCCACCAGTATCGCCTCTGCTCATCGCATCAACCACATTGCATTCTGTGCCATACATACAATTACAGTCATCACTCGTTCCACATCCTTTCCCGCTAGACACACAACACCTACAATCTAAAGCTCTAGAAACACCCGTTAGTCCAAGCAAGCCTGGATACACGTCTGGCGCACTCTGCATCGCAGCAATGTCCGAGCTCTGCACATAGTCCTCGAGCTCTGCAACCTTCTCTTGTAAATCATCCAAGGATACGAGCTCATCCTCTTATGACACGATAAAACCGAATCAGTCTCCAGGCCCGATACAACAAAACTTGTACGAACCAACGACAAGCGTGATTTGTAATTTCTTGATACCATAGCCGACTGCGACCAGCTTGCTCGCACCCCATACGAGGCCATCCATTTGGATTGATCGGACAGAGTCCTCCAGAGCTTGCATATCAGTCTCGTCATCCCAAGGCTTTACTTCGAAGGTGACAACAGACTGTTGCAATTTACGTTAGCAATCATATAATATCCATCAATGTGGTATGAACCTTGGCGGCCGCCTTTGGCTTGCCAGCTTTCTTTGCGTTATAAGCAGCAACACGTTCGGCCTTGATTTTTTCAGCTTCCGCGTCCTCTTCCTCCTCTTCGCCAAAGAGATCGATTTCGTCGTCCTCTTCGGCGGCAGCAGGAGGTGCTGAACTTTGCGCGGGGGCAGTCTGAGTGAATGTCTGCCCTGCATTACTGCTGCCGGGCAACGTGTCGAATTCCGCGCTGTAAGATGTGATGTGAGAGTACCACCTCGCTACATGTGGGTAGCTAGAAGAGATTGGCACAGCGACCGCTTTGTAGACGTGCACATCCGCTTGGGAAGGCGTGTATCTGAAAAGAGGGTTGTGGTCAACACGCAGTTCTTTCTTTTTCTTAAATGAGATCAGATAGCTAAGGAAAATTTTGTCTGCATGCTGATGCAGCGGTGTCTAATCGCTTCTTGGAAACACGGACCATAGCGTTATGTTCATCAAGTGTGGTCGGAAAACGGGACCGAAACACTGGAAGGGCTTGGACTCACCCTTCGACGTAAGACCTCGTGGCAAGGTGCTGCTCGAGAGCATTGAGGTTGGCAGACATATTGACGTGTAAAGCGACTGGATGGCAGTGAGATGGACGGGATGAAGAGAGATCGATCCAACAATCTTTTTTTCTTGATTTCGACGCGTCCGTTTAGGGTAGGCCCTTAGGCTTTCACCGCTCGTTGTTGATTGGCTAGGCTGGTATGGAGGTGAGTACAGCTTCCTCCTCATTAACATTAACTGGAGAACTAGATACATCAATGCGGCCAGAGTTCTCTTGATAAATTGCCCTACCCTCTCACATGTTGATACCGGGTGATTGCGTATGACTTGGTTTGGACGACCAGGAGGCTACGCTTCAAATTATGCGGCGATCAAGACCGTATTCCCGAAGGGTGGTCCACCGTGTGAGGTGATGTGCGTTCGTGGATAATCACTGGGTGCTGCACGCACAGTCACTGTTCAGTCATCGGACTCTCAGCTTTCCTCCATAACAAGTACCCGGTCAATGCCAGCGCGGCACGTGCTGGTGAAGCGATAACGTATGAGACCTGCGAGGATTCGGTGTCGAAGAAGCTCAGCCATCAATGAAACCAGGGATCGACAATGCAGGTGCCTCCTCAGCCACGCGTGCACAGGTTCTACCTGTTGGCCACGACAAGACACGTAATCTCAGGCCCATGGATGACCAGCACCCGCCCTGAGTGTCTGTGGATTTTTGGATCTTGCTTGCCATCCACGCGATTGACCAGTTAGGAGGTTGCACCTCTTTGTGGTTTTTAATTCTTTGGTATGTGTCACCAGTAAATGACATCCAGAAGGTGCATGGTGACATTCGTCGTACCGCTTTCCGCTATAAAGCAGTTCAAGTTGCGCCGATTAAATTTAACGGAAATTGCTCACGACTGATGGTTTTCATACAGCCTGCTGGCGGACGGGCTGCAACTTAACCCTTGCCGTTTTCTTACTCCAACTCGCAGTACCAGCTACCCTACACTCTCCGTTTCAGACTGCTCAGTAGATTCCCAACGGTGCTCGCTACCGAATAGCCTTTGAATTTCAACGCGATAACAGGGTTTGAAGCCACCAGCTGGTACGAGATTTCGGTCCAATCCACAACGTATTCAGTGGATCCCCCCTTCTTCCCACTCTGTCAAGTCCGGGAGTTTGCAAGCTCGTTGATATGTGTATGTAATGATGACCTAGTCTACTAGAGTTACCGATCGACGTAGTTGCTCATAAGGGGATATGAGCCCTTCTATGCAATGGAAGTAGTAGTCACGGTATATGATGTACTGCCAGTGGTACTTGTAATCACGATCAGCGTGAATCAATTGATTGTGATAGACGAGTTTCTTTCTCCCACCCCACTAGACGTGGAGGATTCAAGTTTTCGGGGAATGTATTATTGAACTCTCCGATGTAGTTAGTGGCAAGAGGGTTTTTACCATCCCATTAACATACCATGTGTGACGGATACGACCCAGCTCTATTTCATTTCAAACGTCGTGCCACGGTCGTGGCCTTCGGAACATGTAATCGGCTGCTCGAACCGCCTCTATCCTCCTTCGTATTACTCGCTCGGGGGATCACACCGTCGGTGGTAGGCCTCGTGAACGAAACGAACGGGCTCGCAGTGCCTTCCGCCGTCCAAGAAAAACTTTTGGACTCCTGGCCCTGTACGCGGAGTCGCCGAAAAATATAGTAGCGGCTAGCGTAACAAAAAAAAATGACAGGTCGCCTGACTTCAATCTCGGTTCACCAATGTGTTCACCAATTCCTTCTACTGAATCTTCTATGGCTATTACTAATTGGTCGAACTCTTCGGACTCTAGGAAGGCTGGTATGTCGTCCTGGGGGGTTTCAATCTAACCTTCTTTTTTTTTTTTATAGAATGACCGTCTGTATAAATATTGGGGCTCCAGCCTGACTCCGCCGAAATGTCTGCCAGTGGGTTATCCCGACAAAAACTCAGCAAAAGCGTCGGGTATGCACGCTCCTCCAGGACGTTCAGTTCTCTTGGCAACTGAATTCGATATTCGAATGCCCGACCTCACCGAAACTTTGAACGGCTAAGTTTAACTTTCAAGGACGAATTACGGACAGAGGTACTGCCTCACCTCGGTATTGCAGACAACTGTGACGGGCATCTATCTGATTTTGGCACAGGAACGACCCTTAATTTCCTTTTTTGCTACTTATCCATCATCCTCTGATCAGTGATCACAGCGCTCAAACTCTTTCAGATGGCGGCGGCCTGTGGTGGGCCGTCAAGTGATAACGTTACACGACCGTCTTTGCAGGTGCGGCACATGATGTTCTACATGCGGGAATTTGCAGGCACCCATAGGCCATGGTCTCGCCTTCACGATGATTGGGTGGCCAGTCGCAGCGGGATTCGGTAACAATTTCAGGGGTCACATATGCTCGGGCAAGCCACGAAATTGATCGAAATCTGAGATTTATGGGCTCATTTGAGTGACAGATCCCTCGTGTCCAGTGCTCCGAGATCTGGATCCTCGGAAGGCTCCGAATCCATGCCGCGATCGCCTACGTACGTTTTTCTTGCATCAACCGAATATAACCGGCAAGTTTGCAGCTCAGAAGCAAATATCAGGTGCACTCGGACAGACCAAACGGCGTCTCGTGACCGGAGTTCGCCATGCCACGCTTACATCCGTGGGACGACCCATCATGCCGTGATGATGGTCTAACCCTTCCAAGACAGCACTCAAGACTCCGTCTCGTCATGAATCCGTACATATTACTTATGGCTCTCTCTCCACCTCCGCTTACGCACGAGCATGCTCGCTAATTTCATCATACCGCCCAGGTTGATACAAGAGCTTCCCCTACTCGCTATCTCGGACACTACTTAAAGCATTCCGACTATTTAGCGCCCTCTCCACCTCACCTGCCAGATGTCATATCCCACTTTATTATCAAACACAAATCCCCCCTTCTATTCCATGCTGTTCTTGGATAACTTCGATATATCCTCACCTGGCCGTCATCTGCCGCAAGACAGGCTGAAGTTTCAGAACATGGAACAAGAGGTCGAACAGCGCTCCGTCGCACTACAGATCGTACGGAAAAGAGACATATGGAATCCTAACCTGACGGTGGCGTTCGCAACAATCTACGTCATGCTTCTCGAGGACGACGGGCGCAATTGGGAACAAGTCCTTCTGGCAGGCTTACCCACCTTTATACCCATCTTCATGCGCGAGCGTTTGCTTGAGGGCGCTTCCGATAATCATGGGTGGCCTCTGGAAAATGAGCTGAACACGTTAGCTATTGCCTTGTTTTGGTTGATCAGCGCTCGAGGTAGATATGGTTTAGTCTTGTTGCACGGACCGGTCTTGACCCCGAATATAGATCGTCTTGATCAAGAGACCGACGAATTCAGAGAGGAGATCATGACATATCTCGCTCCGTTCGCCCTTGCAGGCTTTCGGGTATGTGCATTCCCTATTTACCTGTACGGGATCTGATGTAGCAAACCAAGTATCCATGCTTCACCTCCCCCGAGGATCTACTCCTCGCATCCGAAAGTACATCAAGGGTTAGTGGTTCAACTCACAGGAATTACCCAATCAATCGACCTACCGAAATCACGCTGGATTATTTTGGCGAACCGACCACCTTGTGTTTACCCCCAATTGCTCCATTTGCGATATTGAGCTATTTCGCGCGGATGGAATATTTCCGTCTCAAAGTTCCACGCGAACTCCCCTTTAATCGTCAAGATGCTACCGCTAAAGGCATCCTTTGCGGACCCACACGGGACGACATCGATGAGTTCAATGCCCGATGTGTGACACGGGTAGCTAGTAGGAGCTACGGTGACCCATTTGATGGGCATATTAAAAGTCGCAGGCATGATCCTGATTGGCGCCGTTCATTGTCCAGTTCTGATTCGGCATGGTCACATTCCCCTTTGGTGTACTACATCCCGGGCACTTTTTCGGGACGCTGGCAGGGATCTTTTATAGTAAGTTGGCATTTTCGATCATTTGCTCTCAGCTCAGTTCCCCAGGCACCCTACCAGGAGGATTACCGATCAATGTTATCCTCTGCTGAAGCACCGACACCTTTCCCGGCCTTTGGCAGATTCCCCCTTTATGTTTCGTTCCGCGAGTTATATTGCTACTCTCCCTCGACGCCTCTGCCGGTTGCAGAGGATGAGATTTCGTTTTTTAATGCATTTTTGCCTCTCGGGTGTCAGTGGCGCGAAGACGAGGTAGGTTGCCGACCTTTTGCTTTGTTCAGTGGGTTGAATGATGTGGACCCAACAGTCCGGAATCGAATTTATTGGTCCAAATAACTCTTTCAGAACGCATTACACACCGCTTCGGCGGTCCAAAGACGCAAGCGATGTCTCGAGCATGGGAGGGCTGGATGTCATCATCACTGGAATAGTATGTGGACACGCGCCCGATCTCGTTCGTTGAGTGACCGCTTTTGTCAGACGGAGGCACCGTACGCCACAGCGTGGAACGGTTACAAATATATAGGAAGGATTCGGCCGTCAGATGGACTCGTTGTACTCCTGCGCGAGCCGGTATGTGACTTGTTCTGACACCATACCATTCTCATCGAATTCTACAGTTGGATCCTCAGAGAGTTGATCTCGGACGTGCATTGTTTCGAGGTTATGGTAAGTCTTTTCGGTGACATTGGGGAGGCTGTAGCTTACGACCCCGGCCAGTTATTTCTTCGAGGAACTTTGTCGGCAGATGGAGACACATCTCGAGTGCGGAGCAGCCAGCGGAATGGGAATCTATATTCAGCCTGTGCAAAGAGGTAAAATCACTGTAGACCCCGCCTAGATTACATGCTGCACCCTGAGGACTGCATCACCTGGAGTTCCGCTTAGCTTACATAGTACTAGTACCGTTCCCTTGAAGTCGCATGTATCAAGGGCCCTATGGACGTATTTCATGTTACCATTAACCGATACATAGATACCGAAGACGAGTAAGTAACATGTAAGTATTGGTGAACGGAAAGAACCTGCTTCCAAATTTGGCAGGCGGACTAGAGTGGCCATAGTGTCTGTCCCACGATCATATTCATCTTTGTCGGAATGCCGACATCCACCTCGCTGGGATCCGTTCCTCAAGAAGTCCTCGAACACATAGCTTTCTTCGCTGCGACCCAGAGTCTCGTTGGACCCCCCTCGGACTTACCCCCGTTACTCCTGACGTGCCGCAATATCTACCAAGCACTGTCCTTTGACACTAATCCCTACCTCTATGCTCGTATATTTATCTATAAATTTGACACGAGTTCTGTATTCCGCCGTCTCGGCTCGCGCGTCAGTGCACCTCAGGTCCTCGCCAATGAACTAAAGAAGAGGTGGACACACCTGAAGCAAATCCGGGCGCGGACCGATTCTCGGATACGACACACAGAATCACATCAACCGTCCCCAACCCTCGTCGACTTACTTTGGTTATCTTACCTCATGATGCTCGAGAACGACGGAAAGAATGAACAGCAGCTTCTGGACTATGCAGAAATGGACGTTTGGCTGACGGAGTATTGGTTCGACGACGATGGTGCTTCCTCGGCGGTGCACATGATTCTTCGATACGCTTGGCCAATTGAAGACGAGAAGAACTCTATTGCGATGTGGCTGTTTTGGTTCCTTCTTCGTCCTAGTACGTCTTATTTGCGTTGGTCACATGCTCTAAACGACGGGCTTTCACAGATCTTATCATGCGAAATATGACTAGATTCCCTCATATGAAGACCGTCATGAAATTGACCGCCTTGGCGGCGAACCATGTCTGTTTCCTCATTGCTTTTTTGAGATCGTCTGCTGATCCGATCGTTTTTCAAGTATCCAATATGCCAACCATCCTGGACGGAATTTCTCCCCCGATCAGAAGCGATATCGCCGCTCTGTGTTGTTACACATTTTTCTGAGGCATATCGATTGAATCCGCCGACCCTCGCTCCTGCCGCGATTCTTACGCTTCTCACCCTAGCGTTGCGAATAATGGCACCCATGCAGGCAAATCATGCGGGGGGGCTTTCATTCCGATCCCCCGCGAGCTTCTCGTTGACAATGAGGCGAAGTGAGGATTGGGACGCAGACTGGTATCGGTGCATCAACTTAGGCCAGTCCGATCGTTGTGGAGTGTTCTCGGGAGCATACGTCTTGGGTTCCTTGGAGGGCGTTTGGGAGGGCGCCTTTACCGTTAGTATATGGATATCGCTTTGTTTGTTAAACTCGGTCTAATTTTTCCTCTCAGTATACGGAATTCTCTGCATATTCATTGTTGCTCTCCGGAGGTACACCGCTCGTGCTGGACCATTGCTTGATTGCCCAGCATCGGCAGACGTGGAAACTGCGTGAATACTATCTCCCTGAAGACCAAGAACTCGCTCGAGAAACGTCTCGATCTCTGGGACCCGGAGATCCTCTGAGAGCGCACTTTCCCACAGGAACTCGAATACTGCAGGAGCTCTCGGATTCTGTCGATATTCAGGAACCTGGCACAGACGCAGTTCACTATTGGCGGCCATCCCATGCGAAATCTGATGGCCAAAAAATGAAGGATATCATCATCTTGGGAGAGGTACCGTGTTTCTCTTCGCGGATGCGGGGTTTACTCACTTTTTCTGCAAGGGTCACTCCGCTTGGGGTCAGTTCAACCTGTACGGTCGCGTACGTCCGCTGGATGGATTGATTAGTCTCTCCAAAGAATATGTATGATGGATTAATTTCTTCTCTCTCGGATCGATATCG
>JBBPND010000544.1:0-10376 GCA_038090655.1 Gastroboletus turbinatus | reverse complement strand
AGGGAGGGCATACAAAGTACTAAAATTTAGAATAGAAATGTTGCTCAAATAAGTGTCCCAATGACATGTCATTTTGAAATGGCTATATCTCAATCCCATGGCAACCAAATAACATGACTAAGAGCTCGTCTTCAGGGCAAGGGTTAGGGCTATTGATGGCCCTGCAGGGGTTAGAGCCAACACATTTTGGTTCTCTTACAAATGTCAAGTCTTTCCAAAATGGCCCAACATTGGGACACTTATTTGAGCCACTGTATTTATGGGGAGAATCAGGATAAGATAAAATACAATGGGTGAGATAGGAAAGAGATGAAACATAGCCGTGTACCTGTGCACATAGCCTAATACCAGTGTGTGTACTAGAAAGGGAAGGGGAAAACCCAGGGAAGATCCAGAGATGATCTAGGATCTGAATGGGGAGAGGCTGTGGTCATAGCCATGAACAGCCACTAGCGAGTGGTGATGGTAGGTCCGGCCGATGGTAGGATGGATAGAAGGGTGTTTGGTGAGGGTAAAGTGGTAGAAAAGGTGGAAAACAGTGGGGCTGAAATGTCACTTGTAACAGGGGCCCACTAGGAGACATTGTGGAATGTTTGCTAACAACAGGTGGGCCCACTGATGGAGAATTCAGTGTGCATGCTATCAACAACTAGGCCCACCAGGAGACATGGTGGAATTCTGACCAACAATAAGCGGGCCCGCTGATGGAGAATTTAACATGCGTGCTATCAATGAGTGGGCCCACCAGAAGACATGGTGGAATGTTGACAAACAATGGGTGGGCCCACCAATGGAGAATGCAGCATGTATGCTATCAACGACTGGGCCCACCAGGAGACATGGTAGAATGTTGACAAACAACGGGCAGGCCCACCAATGGAGAATGCAGCATGTGTGCTATCAACGAGCAGGCCCACCAGAAGACTTGGTGGAATGTTGACAAACAATGGGTGGGCCCACCGATGGAGAACTCAGCATGTGTGATATCAATGAGTGGGCCTGCCAGGAGACATGATAGAATGTTTACCAACAATGAGCAGGCCCTCCAGGAGAGATTATTGAATGTGTCCTAACAATGGGTGGGCCCGCTTGGCGAGCATTCAGGATATATACTATCAATGAGCGGGCCAATTGAGAAGCAATGTATGTTATATACTACATATGAGTGGGCCCACCTGAGGACAGCACAGGATAGCTGTTACAGATGGGCAGGCCCATTGAGAAACCACATAGGACATTTACTACATAGGAGTGTACTGATAGAGGAACCATGTAGGATATCTACTACAAACAGGCAGGCCTATTGAGGATAAATGTAGGTTATGTGCTACATATGAGCAGGCTCTGTTTGACCCTTCACCAACCTGCCTGAGTGCTTCACAATCCGCTGTTACAGATACAACTTTCCATTTATTGTTTCTACTCTTTGTAACTTTGCAGGGCAATATCATGCTTGTCCAATACCCAGAGAACCCAAACACCTGCCTGCCCAACCACCCAACCATCCAACAGCCTGCCTGATTGTGCCATAATCCGCTTTTGCAGGTACAATTTTCCTTTCATTGGTTCTAGCATGTCAGACTTTGCCCTGCCAGCCATCCTAATAACCTGCTTGCCAAACCACCTGACCACCCAACACACTGCCTGACCATCCACCACCCCGCCTGAGTCTCTATCACTCCGCCTTTCAGGTACAACCTTCTCTTCATCATTTCTAATTTTGCAGGGCTGTCAGTGGCATGTCTGCATGCCAGACCCATTGAAAATCTGCCTGCCTGTCCACCAAACCACCAAACTGCCTGCCTGACCTTCCACTACTTCACTTTAGTCCATATCCATCTGCCGTCACAGGTTCAACTTTCCTTTGATTGTTTCTACTGTTTAGGGCTGTCTGTATCATGCCTGCACACCAGCCACCCTGACAACCCGCCCGCCCGACCACCCTGCTGCCAAACACCCTGCCTGAACATCCACCTACACAGTTCAGTAAGACTGCAGATCTAATTTTTTATCTCAGTGGTTGAAGTTGGTGGCAGTGTTCCAAGTGGTCTGGTCTTTAATTCCCAGTGAACACATTTCTTTGATTTCTAACATGCACCTCTGTAATTCCCCCTTTCTGTGGCAATTTTATCTAGCATTTCCAACACATTCTGCATGCTCTAATGCCCTCAGCCATTGCATGCAAGTGTATAAGAACATTACTTCATTTTTCATGAATCTCTCGAGTGGGTCATCCGGCCCACTATTTGTGGGACAGATGCAGGCACAGGACATTCCTGAAGCATTTACTGTGCCTCTCATATCTCCTGATCACGGTTATGTTTGACAAAAGTCACCACAGTAAGGACTTGCACTAAACTGACAAGCGCTCTGAACCTGCAGACCCCTCTGCTTCTAGGTGGCATAGCTTGTCTATCACATCATTTGGCCCTCAGAACAAATAGATGAATATGACAGCCCTGAGTTTATCCCAAAATGGACTTACTTGGTGATGTACTGCAGCTCTGTAAGATTGGTGGCTGATGGATGAGCTCATGTGTGTCCTGTGATGCAAGATTATGGGGTGGGAAGTCCACATGCTGCAGTTGCTTTTTCTTCCCTGGTGCTCTGGGATCGGAAAACAGTGATGTAATGGTAGGAACATCACCTGCATTATCATACAATTTGTGTTAGACATTAGTAATTTGCCATAACACCTGAATAGACTCGCCTGGTGTGTCCACATCCACTGCATGCTCCTGGAACAAGGGTGGTTTGATCAGTGGCAAGAGTTGGCATTTCAAGTCTTGCACATGAGCGCAGCCATCCTCTTCATTAGCCCTAATGGATTGCCTCAGCAATTGTGCAGGTGGAAATTTGAGGCTGTTCAGGGGAGTGTGGCCATCTTCTTCATTATTCTTATTGAATTGACTCTGTGGTGGTGGAGGCAGGAATTTCAGGCCTTTCAATTGTTCCTGTCCATCAAAGGGTTCAGACAGCTCTGGGATATCTATCACACATGGCGGATGTGTATATGGGGCTGGTTGGCACCAGTGGGATGATTAGTGGAAGGTGATGATGATCCATTGCCCATGGATAAAGATGGCAAAGGTCATGTAAAGCTATTCCACAGTGGAATGATATGCCCTTGGGCCATGATTCCAGTGATGGAATATGGAATGCATCTATCAGTATCAATGGGGTTTCAAAATGTTGTGCTTACACATCTCTGTCAATGGAACCTGGCAGTGTTTGAAGTCCATGGATGAGTATTGGAAGATGTGTTGTGCAATTGGGAACAATGGTAACACACAACACCTTATAGATGATTTGTGGGTGTACTGTGCTTAAGTGTGGGAAATTTACCAAATTGAAGTATTCACAAGCCTGTGGGAATTTCAGGTTTCAACACTTCACTCATTCCATCCATCAACCTTGCAGTTCCCCGCCCATCTCACTGTTAACATTTCATCCACCAATTCAACATGACTGTGAACACAATGCTGAAAGCTGCTGACATTAAAATCAACACGGCCATTCAAGATTATGTAGCAGCCGGTGGCACTGAAAACTGGAAACAGGCGATCCAGATAATTGAAACTACACTGGTAAGTCATTATTTGCATTGGAACATTTATACACTAATCAATAATCAGGACAAGTTTCAAATGGTAGCCGAAGAGGCAGAGTGGGTGCCAACCATTCTTGTTGCAGTCGACCACTTCTGGCATCACTCCCCATCTGATTGGTCCAATTGGAATCATATCGTACACTGTGATGTTGTGGAGCTGGACCAGCACCAATGGAGAGCACGAGCAGAGGTGAAGATGGAGCCAGTAAAGGTAGAAAAAATGTTTGTTCAGCACAATGGAAGTTGACTTCATTGGCATGATTGTCAGCAAAGACAGCATTTCAATGGACGGAGAAAAAGTCAGAGCCATCAGAGAATGGCCTAAACCCAAAAACATAAAAACAGTAGAGAGCTTCTTAGGCTTGGCCAATTTCTATAGGAGGTTCATAAATGATTATGCAAGAGTGGCTAGGCCACTCCACGACCTCACAAAGAAGAATGAACCCTTCCAATGGAAAGAAGCCCAGCAGATGGCATTTGATGCACTCAAAGGACACTTTACCACCGCTCTGGTACTTGCCTTCCCTGATGAGAACTCTAAATATTGCCTAGAATGCGATGCAAGCGACTTCACAACAGGCACAGTCTTGTCTATTGAAAAAGAATGAGTATGGCACCCCGTTGCCTTCTTCTCCCACACAATGACCCCACAAAAATGGAATTACCTGATCGCAGATAAGGAAATGCTTTCGGTAATCCAAGCTCTAGAACAATGGCATCACCATTAAGAGGGTGCTAGACACCAATTTGAAATATGGAATGACCACACAAACCTGCAGTGGTTTATGACACGACAAGACCTCAACTGACGCCAAGCGCATTGGGCAATGTATTTATCCAGATTCAACATGACCTGGCACTACAAGCCCGGTCACACTATGACTAAACTGGATGCTCTCTCTAGATGAGAAGATCATACCAAAGGAATGGAAAATGACAACAAAGGAGTTCTAGTTGTCTTCCCAGATAAGATCTGATCTTCAATCATGATTGCAGATGATGGGGATATCATAAAACAAAAAATATTCAATGCCACGTGTCTCTTAACTGAGACTGAAATACAAAATCTACAAAAGAAACACCAAATTGCCAAAGAACACAATGGCATTCTCTATAACACATATAAACAGATGTTCATACCCGAGAATGCGGTGTTACACATGGAGATCATGCAAAAACATCATGACACACCAGTAGCTGGACACCCCAGTTATGAAAAGACATTAGATCTGTTGCAGAACAACTACTGGTGGCCAGGAATGGCTACACTAGCTAAAGACTACGTCGCATGATGTGACACATGCCAATGATTCAAAGGCTTGAACATGGCCCCAGCAGGCCTGTTGCAACCCTTACCTATTCTGCAATCCCGTGGGAACACATCACAGCTGACTTCATTTTGGTTTACCTGATTCCCACAGTTATAATGCTATTCTCACAGTCATTGATCAACTATCTAAAGAAGTCGAGTTGATTCCTTGCACAGACAAATGCAAATGCTCAGCTCTCAACACTGCCAAACTATTTATGGATAATGTATGGAAGCACCATGATGGACTTCCACATTCTATTACTTCGGATTGAGGACTGCAATTCGCTGCACAAGTAATGCAGGAAATAAACAAATCCCTCTCTATTTCCATGAAGCTATCCACTTCCTTCCATCCACAGATGGACGGACAATCTGAGATTGTAAACAAAGAAGTTGGAAAGTTTCTTTGCATCTTCTGCTTTGAAAAGCAGGACTCATGAAGTGATTGGCTTGCCATCGCTCAATTCTCAATAAACACGAAAAAACATATGTTGACTAAGAAAACGCCTTTCGAAGTCACACGGTCATATGCCCCGAGAATGGGAATAGAACCCCTTACGTCAGACACAGCCCCAGCGGCTAAGACATTTTCTCACGACATGGCTAAAACCATCAATGACATACAAAAAAATCTAGAAACAGCACAAAACCACATGAAGACTAATGCAGATAAACACAGATCGGCAGCGCCATCTAATTCTATTGGCCAGAAAGTCTGGCTTTCTACTGAAAACTTACGCTTGACGCGTGCATCACGCAAGCTATCTGAACGATGGCTTGGACCCTATGCGATTACCGGCTTAGCGGGACCTAATGCCATAACCTTAAAACTACTGAGATCAATGCAGATCCATCCGACTGTTAACGTCTCTCGGATTAAACCGTATAGAGAAAGACTGGACGGACAACCAGTCATACGGCCGGGACTGGTGCAAGTCACTGAAGACAGAGACAATGAATGGGAAGTCGACTTTATTGTTGATTCTTGTTATAAAAATCAGAAAATTGAATACTTGGTTCATTGGAAGGGGTATGACGAAACTGACCATACCTGGGAACCAAAGGGGAACTTGTCAAATGCATGGGAGGCCATATCAGACTTGCACGACTCCCACCCCTCCGCCCCTAGATCTATCTCCATTGATCCCGACAAATTTATGCTACTATTTGAAAAATGAACTGAAAGTCTCACGAGCTTGTTGAACAAGCAAACTCCCTTTAATCGCCTGGAAGTCGATTTCTAGAGAGGGGGTAGTGTTACGATCGGTAACAATGCCACATGCATATCAAGGACTTAGTCGTTTGCTCCTTTCTTTTTATGATCACCTGACCAGGTCACCTGACCCTTTATTTCCATTCAACTGTGCAGGCCAGACCGTCAGTCACAGGATACACACTGCACTTGTGCAACGGACCATATAAGGTTATATTCATTCTCACGTTCATCTCCGTGCTGTGCATGCTTCTCTTTCATTTCCATTTCGCTTCCATTCTGCCACAGCTTGCTGCCACAGCATGTCATGCTTCTCTTCCATTACACCTCATGTTATGCCTCATGTACTTAATCTCCGCTACCCTATGCCCTACATCAGTAGATCCGATACCCACATGTACAAACAGTAGTAGTTCACTATATAAACTCCAAGGCTAGTACTGGCATCCCCAGTCTAGTTCTCTTGGGCTTTCCCTCTCAAGTCGGACTCAGTAGTCTCTCCTCTCATTTCTTGGTTGACATTCGGTGGTAACCTGAAGTTGCACATCGCACTTTGATTGGTTGTTTCACCGTGGTGCGCATCCTCGATCTCTGTGATAGTAGACGGCGGACATGGAGAACCCAGATATATGCACATTGGCGCTCCCGGCACCAATGTATCAGTGACAGACCCAACAACCTCTGTGGCATCTTCATCTGTGCTTGCACTCTGGCGTTCACTCTCGGCTTTCATACGATCTTTGAGTAATTTGATGGCCAGGCGGTGGTGATCAACACAGAGGATCTGATACAACACACGTAAATCAATAGTCACTGAATAGAAAGAAAAATCATACTTGTTTTTCAATGTCTTTCCTGTTACGCTTATTCGTACACAAGCACGAAGTAAGTGTAATTTGGAACTCGAGAAGGTAACTTGCTCGAGACGACTTCTCTTGGTCAAGTCCGGGTCGTGTTCTAGAGCTTTGAAGATGAAGTAGTCTTGCTCTATGTGATCCTTGTGTTTGATGTAGACAATTGAACCAGAGTATAGGGAGGAAAGGATGGCGGATAAGGTGTTCAAACGAGGGGAGAAGTCGCAGGGAACAAGAATACCCTGAATGGAGTGGATTCAAGTTAAAGCTCCTACAGTTCAGCTTTAACTATATATACTAAGTACTTTAGGGTAGGAACCTTCCTGATATGGTAAGTAATGTCGGGATATATCGGATCAGAGAGGAATGGAATGGAATGGAATGGAACAGAACAGAACAGAACAGAACAGAACAGAACAGAATGGGAGAACTCGGAGTAAGATGAAAGACAATGGGTGAGATAGGAAAGAGATGAAGCATAGCCGTGTACCTGTGCACATAGCCTAATACCAGTGTGTGTACCAGAAGGGGAAGGGGAAAGTCCAGGGAAGATCCAGGATCTGAATGGGAAAAGGCTGTGGTTATAGCCATGGACAGCCTCAGGGGAAGTGGTGAAGGTGGCGTATGTATCGGCTATACATGCACAGGGTGGCAGTAGGGTTGGTCGGCAAAGGCAAAGGCAAAGTGAAGATAGCGAAAAGGAAAATGGTGGGGCTGAATAGCCACTTGTAACATTTCCCATTTGATCGATCGGCATATGCATCCTTGAGTGCACCGTGCATTTTTTCATTTGGACGGGTGCTATAGTTACGGGTGACTCCCTTCATTCAAATGTCCCATACAACATGTTTCCACAGGTGGACCTTGGGGAAGTTCCAATTAAGCTTGAGGGTCTCAGTATCACTGCGCTTGGCAAATTTGATATATTTCTTGGGTGGATTATTAGCACGTTCCGTGTGAGGTTAGGAATGGATACAATTTACATACCTGGAGTTCATCACCAAAAACTACAAGCTCCCTCTCGATCATGGCAAGTGTTTTGTCTGTGTGAACATCCAGACCTATCAGGCTGTCAGTTCGAGATAACTGCCAAGCATGCACAACAAGTAGTATCCTTCTGGACTCGAAGTTTGAGTAAGGACATCGAGCACTGCATAGAAGATTTGCTGTAAAGATAGTGGTCAGATTCAGGATTCAAATCACTACCTACACACTGCTGGGACCGCAAAATGGTTGAGAAGAGACCTACCTTCGCAAGATCTCTCAATTTGTTGCCGTCTGAGAACATGATGTGCATCACAGTGTCAAAATGAGCCAGATCATGCCATCTCAGGAAATCAGATACTCTGTTGATGTATTTCATTCATTCAGTCAAAACCTAATAAGAGTACGATTGCAGGGAATCACTTACCGCTCCTCTACTTTGGAGGAAGTATCCCGTCCAAGCGCCTTCAAAATTATTTTAATGTCTTCGAGCATACATATGTTTGCCCCAAAGCCCGCCATGCAGGTAGTGCAAGCGGTCGAAGCTGAGCGCTTCCTCTGGTTCCAAAATTTCTACCTTCCAGAACACATTCTATACTCATAATTTACCAATGAATTGAATCCAGGTTTGACCAAAAATAGCGGCCTACCTCAACTGGCTGTAAACCTAGTGCCTTAAGGATCTCGTCGCCATGAGTCTTCTTTCTCAGATACGCTTGATACCCATTGACTGCTTGGCTTATCATTCGCATGGGGAATGTCTTGGAGAGGTTTTGCAGCTCGTCGAGAGGCACCAGGCACACAGGACATGGGCACTTGCCCCTGGTGCCTCATATTAAGGCCATCATACATCTGGGAATGATTCATCAGCTTCATGTTTAAGAAGAATCATTCTTACTGTTCTTCATAGTCTGCTGAGAGGATTAGGATCAGTGGGAACAACCAGTGCTCGACATCGTCGTAGCATTTATGTTTGTAACCGGTCCGTGAGAGCTGAACAAGAGCCTCAAGTAACCTTGCAAACAACTGATGCCAGACCACACATTTGAAATTTGTCCATGTCGTCTTATGTTCTTCTTTGGCTGGTTCAGGTACCTGGTGTAGTCAATATGAGGTCCGTCAGACAAGTCAGAATTCAAGATTAAGAATACTTATGATCAGTAACCAACCAACATTACAACCACCTCCAAAGTGTTCACCGTTTCATATACCTATTGGTAAGTTCGCGCACTGCGCCACGACAGGATAAGCCTTAACAGTTCCATGGGACGACAGCCGGGTCTTGTCCGCATATAGTATGAAGGTGAAGGGGACGGTGTTTGGGACATTGGGGAGATGGGTCCTAATTTGTGTTGAGGATTATTATGTATGGTTACAGTGAACAACATACAACAGGGTCAGGCAATAAGATATCAACATACTTGGATGTTCCACCACCGATCGCCTGTCCATGGTTCAGTGTAGAAGCACTTGTACTCATTACCATCATGTTTATACAAATGTTGCGCATCCCAGACGAAGTGAGGAGCGATTAGTGGGTTGTTCAAAAGGTCAAGCACCCAGTCCCACAGCAGCCGAAAATAAACCTCAAAGGTTTTCGGCTGCTTCTGGTACTCGGCTGTGACATCCAACTTCGTGAACTAAGTACAAATGATATGCTTCAATAGAGGTAGTAAACCAACAATCTGTAAGATAATGTAACTCACTGGTGTCAGTTCCTGCGCTGCCCGGTCACATGCAAGATGAAGATCATCTTCGTTCTTGAACATGATATTTGCACTCTTGCTTGCCACCCATGAGATGAGACCAAGCAGGGCATTTACATTTATGTGAGAGGCGTTCAGTCCCACCTGAACTGTGATATCAGCAAACTTGAGGTCTGCCACTGTTCAGAACAGTCGCCATGGCTGTTCGTCTGGTTGCACTGCGGGTCCTTTGGCCGATCAGCCAAAGTCCTCAGCCGATTGGAATGTCATCGGACGGCCGCTATGAGGGTGACATTCAGTCTTGAAGTCCTCAGCAATTTCAGATCCAGATTCTTGGGGGGAAAGGGCGGCCGCAGAACTGCCAACTTCATCCATAGATATATCAAATGTTGCTATAAAGCACTGATCAGCTATGGGAATTTCAACCATTTATGAAATTTCCATTTTGAGAACTTACCAGTGCCCCAGGATGTGTCACTTCCATGTTGCTCCTCGTAGGTATTGTCAGAATCTAGGAAGAGGGCAGGATTGCCCAATGCTCAGTGGCTGCTAGATGGGTGAAAGCAACTGTATATTCACCTAGGAAGAGGGCAGGATTGCCCAATGCTATAGTACATTAGCTAGGGATAAAACTATATAAGTAAAAGTGAATTCACCTCAGTGGCTGCCTAGATGGGCGAAAGCAACTGAGGTGCTA
>JBBPND010000543.1:0-10377 GCA_038090655.1 Gastroboletus turbinatus | reverse complement strand
CCCAGTCTTGTGCATCGCACGCTAGACTGCCTGTTTCGAGTATTGGAAATATCATACGCGGCCATTAATCGTGTAGTTACCTGGGTTACTTCCCAGATAGCCGCAAGTTGATTGTAAACGATACCAACATCTTGCGAGTAACCAAATTCACCACCAACCTTCCGACAGGTCCCAGCAGAGGGCAGTCAATCTCCGCAATCACCTCCTTGGTTAGCTTGGTATAGTCTTCGTTAAGCTTCATAATTCGAAGCATGTGTTTGCGATCGTCTGTAATCCACCCATAGACAAGGTAATCCCCGGCAGCGATATGATTCCTCGTCCGTAAAGTGGTGTGGACCATAAATGTAATCGTGACTGATGGCGTCTTCGCATCTACGTGGCGAATCGCAAATCTCCGCCTGGAAATAACCCCTTGTCAATAGGTTTATGATAAAACAGGATAGCACGAGCCCACTCGTTCTTGATAAACGTCCGCAAAAGCATGAGATCGTCTCCTCGTGATGACTTGTAAGGACCGCCCCGCCGACCGGGTATAACCAACACCACTCGCTCTGTAACGTCACCGAGGCGGGGGTCGTGTCTGTCGTACATGACGCCATCATCGGCGGTTTGAACAAATAGATATTCAAATGCCGCGCAGGATTGAGCGTCCGATGTGAAATTTTGAAAGAGCAATACGAGCCAGTCGCTGCCGGGTATGAACTTCAATCCCTGGAATACACCAGGAAAGTCGAGCGGAAAGGAGTAGCTCCTGATGGGCTTGACAGCATCGAGGCGTGCGGTGGTGGTAACTTAGTGCCGGATCACCCGTTGGGGCGTAAAGTAGATGCGGGTAATTCTTGGATAAGAAACGGTGTGTGACGAGCACACCGTACCAGACGGGGTGACAGTGAGTACTCGAAAAGGGTTCTACGCGTCTAATTCAGCTTGCATGTCACTCATTCAGCATCAATCGTTACAATGGAATCACTCACGAGGCTCAAGCGAATGACGTCGGACGGCGACAACAGGCTCATGGTGATGAGCCACATATCTGCTACGAGCTCAACAGGCTGGATAGGCGTCCATGGTCCGCCATCGTTACAGTTGTCGAGTGAAAGAGCGCCATGAATGGTCGTAAATCTGCATCCAAGTGACCCACGTTACACTCTCAATGAACTTGACACCTTTGAAACCAACACGTATTCGTCCACCCTGACCGATACGCGGCATGGTACTATCTTTGATGCGCCAGAAACGCTCTGGGATCTAGTGATTTGCCGCTCCGTTTGCCAGACAGCCCCATGCTAGGAAAATCAGCGTGTCCTCCGTCACGGATATACCGTTCCTGCGGGACGGGGAACGCAGCAACTGCAGGAGTCTCTGCAATGCTCTCCGCAGGCGTGTACGGCGCTGTCGACGTCGACTGTGACGTCACCGACGAGACGGTTGACGTCCGCTTTGATGTACGATGCGACTTCTTTTTCACCTGCGCGGGAAGGTGCATCTCTGTATGTGGGTACGGGATGGATTGGTGGGTGTGATGGATAGACAAATTCTGGGTACGAGAGGCATCCCCGGCGGAGAAGGATGCAGAAGTACGGGAGCGTGAATCTGAGCCTGATGCGCTTAATGCTGCAGAAGGTTTCTTCTTCTGGGTGTACAGCTCCCCACCCAGATCTGCGTCGTCGGCGTCGCCCGAGTGTGAGCTGTTGGAGTCGTCGAAGTCGCCATCCTGACCGAGTCTCTTTGGATCCGGATGGTTTGGAACGACTTCAACCGTCTGTTGGAAAAGGAACGACGTAGGGACCGTCCCACTCTCGCTCCCCTGGAATCCCTCAAACGCATCGACGTCTGGGAGAGGCGATGTCCCGTTGAGCGACATGAAAGTCGATGCCCTTGCACGTGCTTTCCGTTCTCGTCTACGTGCCCTCCGCTCTGCTTTCCGCCGTGCCTCTTCCTCTGCTTCGAGCCGCCGTTGCTCGCTCTCGCGCTGTGCAGCTAGCACTGCGATGTGATCCGGCGACGTCAGTCGCTCGATGGTGCTCGCGTCGAGCGGGGCCGCGTCGGAGTCGAGCGTGGACGACGAGGTGGTGACCAACGCCCTTGTCCTCCCACCACCTATACCAGATAGGACATCCCCCTCGTCGTCGTCAGAAAGGTATATTGGTGGACGACCAAAAATAGTGTACCCAAACAGGGTGAGAGAAAACTTGGTGCGTCGACAGTGTCTCGCTCTGCGATGCGCGGCGACGCCCAAGTTGGAGTGGAGCGAAAGGGCGTCCGAGTCTGTGTCACGAAGGAGGTGTTCGAGGTCGTTGAAGGACGAGGGTGTAGCATTGGTCAAAGTAGGACGTGGTTCGGAAAGGGTTGCGTTCACTGCATTCCAGGACGGATTCGAGGCGGAATTCGAAGTAGATTCGGAGCTAGTCTGGTGACCAGACTAACTCGGAGCGCGGTGCGGTGAAACATGGGAGACATGAGGCGAACGCACCACGGACGGTATCGGTGTGTCCATTGCCATTCTTGAAGCCTTGAGGCGTCAACGGTAGAGTTGGTTCGTTGAACAGGAAAAGAAAAGATGTTGGAGGTGTCGTGGAACGTGTCTGGAGCGAGAAAAGGTGCTGATGGTTGTGGAGAAGTTGAAACGGGTGAGCGACCTGCGCCAGTGCCGGCACGAGGCAACGCTCGTTATATGAAACTCTTTTGGCTTTCTTTGGTGCCATGAACACGGTTGGCAGTGCTACTAAAAATGATGGACCCTGCGCACGTCCCGGCACTACTCGCTGGCAACGAGACCGGTTATTTCACGAGGAACGTCGAGTCAAGCGTTTTTTTCTCTCGGTGCGCTAATGGCGCAAGGCATCCCAGAATGCTACTGACGAGCAGAAACAACATGGCCATATATCCGATTCAATACGCGCTCGGGAACAAAGCAAGTTCCAACTTCCGGGGGGCAGATCAAGGCGGATCATCCTAATCAATTAAATCATCCTCTTGCTAGTGTCTAAAGGCGACCGTGACAGACTGATGAACAATACTAGTTATCGGAAGTTTGCGACATATCAGCGCTTCCGTCGAGGCCTGAAGCATCCGATGCACCATCGTCTCGAGCCTTGGTCGCAGGCTCGAGTGATATTACTGGATGTACGTCAAGTCCTTGGAATGTGCCCGGATACAGAAACTTGTACTGAGACCTGGGCATCTCATCCTTGCATGGTCGTCCGTGTTTGTGACCGAGTCGTAGGCTTGAACAATACTATCATTGGCTCATTCGATATGACAGGTTGTAGACGACGCGCAGCAACATGCATTTATATACCCCTCTCTCCAGTTCGCCATGGTGTCCTTGGTGTGCGTGTATGGTCACTCCTCCAGGAGTTTGGTCTTCCTGATGCCGAGTCCCAACCTTCCTCTTCTAACGTCGAAGATCTTCCGGACTTCGCCTCACCCATGAACTTCTCATGCCAGAGAGGCGACATGACTCTTCAACCGCGTCACGTCGGTCCGCGTGATCTTCAATTCCAGCATCGATCTCGCGATGGGATCCGCCTAGCTCAAGCGTCGTCTCCGAGGGAAGATCACTGAAACATTAAATTGTTATGTGTTTCTCAATACAACGCGGTCGTTTTGCCTTTGGGACCTCGCAGTCGGGTGAGACGAGCTTGAGGGAGCCGCCGGCGTTCCAGAAGCTAGCTGTTGATCATTCCACAAGCCACCTTGTCGATCTCGTCGGCCAAGCAAGATGGGCTCGCAATCTAGATCGAGGTGGTCCGAGTCCAGCTGGTGACTATTGCAAGTCGTACGTACTAGTAGCGACATGGTGTTTGTGACTGCAAGAGCACGTATCGAGTAGTATCTGAGTGGTGTACAGACGATAACTACAACATGGCGAAACGAATGGTCGTACATAGTATGATATGCGATGGAATGAGGATAGAAACAACGATTGCAGAGAATTGGTGAGACAGCAAGAGAGAAAGACGACAAAGGTCGATCGACAATCATATATAGACTCGGACGTCAAACTTGAAACTTGAAGACAAGGAAGTGGACGAGGGTAAGTACTCCAGAGTCCACACTAAACGATCTCTAACACCTTTGTCCGGATATCCTTGGGGTTGATCGCGTACGGGACTCCCGGTATTATGATCTCGTGCTCTGCAGCAACACGCTTGTATGATTTGCTATTTGGCTGTTGCTCGAGCAAGAGTGCATTGAATGGGCGCCCGAGGCGGACAATCAGCCTCAACGCCTGGGTATAGCTGTCCAGCCGAGCTGAATGGTCTGCATGTAAAGGAGAAGTGGGCGCGGAGGTATCGTCATTGTCATCACCCGAGCCCGCGTCGGACTCAACCCCCGGCTCATCGTCCGACACGAACCCATCAAGTACATCGTGAAGATCACGGAGCCAAGGATGTACAAAGACGAGTTTTCGTGGCTGTTTCAGTGGCATCGCGTCCGCAGTCCTGAACTCCACTCGGCTGATCAATGGGACTGTTGCGCGATAGAGGTTCCCCTCACTGCCACCTAATTCTTGTATGCCAATCTTTGTAACGGGAAACATGATGCACGGGAGCTGTAAGCAACGGTTTGAGAACGTTGCTCGGGGGAGCTGGATAACTCTGTGGTAGAATGGTAGGGCATCCACTGGTAGCAATCGAGGCCGCAGCTGTTCAACTTGCGTAGCTAGTTCACTGACCTCCATCGGCGGTAGGTTATACGGTGATTGGCTGTAGACAGTGAGGGAGGCAGGAAGAGCGGAATTGTATGGCAACGATTTCCCAGTCCATGCGATGACAGTGACATCACCCGAGCGAGCGACGATGTTCTCTAAAAGTTGGCCGAGTGCTGTTTTACCCAAGCCGTAGCGAGGGGCGATGTCGCTCGAGAATATTCCAATCAACGAGTATGCAATATCCTCCTCCACCGTCGCATTGCGTGTCGATGCTAAACGGAGTCTCTCCCGCACTCCCAGATCCTCCGGACGAAAACTGGCTATGGTCTCTGGCGCAACTCCCATGGCACGAGCTAGCTCCTCCTTGATGACAAGAGACTCCTTGTGGTTTGTATGCACGTCATTCAGATATGGTTTCCACTCGCAGTTATAGAACCGGATGACCTTTGAAGCAATGAGTTCCTGTAGGGTCCAAGCGCGAGTCATCCATCGGCTCTTTGTGAGGTCGCCGAGTTCTGATAAGGATAGGACATCTGCGAGATAGACAAGGGTTGCCGCTGCTTCCTCGTACCAGCTGTACATGGAAGTGAGCGATCGGTTTAAGACCGCCTCCGTGTCCTTGTTGATACAGCACGTGTCCGACCAAGCCCATCGATAACCGTCCTCGCGAGCAGTTGCACAGAATTGGTGGAGTTTCTCATTCAACGGTAATTCGGTGTCCAGTTTCCAGACCGAATCAACCACGTTGACATCCTGGAATGTTGGTTCTTGTCCCTCCCATGTATGGGAAAACATGATCCATTCGAAGTATTTCGCGACAGCTTGAAAGATGCGCCTGTCATCTATTTTTGTGGCTGCAGTCTCGGAGATGAGCTTCTTGAAGGGTGTTTCCGACTTGAACAACCGGACACGCTCTTGTGCATCACAGAGTCGGCCGGTCGTGAGATCAACCAAGACAAGTGGACAGAGCTTGAAGATCTCGTGAATAGCCCTATCAATAGCGGCGATTGTCTTGTGCAGAGGGGTATATTTGTCTTTTAGTCCTGTGAAACACCATCATGAATGCATGATCCAGAGTAGTGCCGGAGATACGTACGGGATGTTTCTTCGTCCCGAGAATTCTCGATATTTGAAAGCATGCGAAGGATGGCATCGATCGCCCCACTATAATCTTCCGCGCCGTGAAGCGCAGCATACTTCCTTTCGTATCCCCGATGCGATGACGGATCCAGCTTGATCACCTAGTGGTTGAAATGATGAGCCAAGAAGCTACATTCAAGTGTTACGACACAACGTACGCACTTCATTTGCATCCATCAGAGCATCTTGCCACAATCGTTCTAAAGCTCGCGCCTTGCTCCGCCTCACGAGGATGTCCACTGGATTTGAAGGATTGAGAGACAATGCAAAGGAGTATCGTGCAATCGCCTTGCTGTGCTCGCCAGAGCTGAGCGCCGTGTCGCCGAGCACTTCGAGCAGCTCGACACATTTTTTCTGGAGATCTGAGAGTACACGTTATTCACATCCACTTCATTTGCATGTTGATACCTACCGACAACCCACTCTGCTGTGACTTTACTCACGCGTATCTCATCGCCAAGTGTTTCAAGTATCTTGAGAACTGCCTCCGCAGCCTCTTCCCCCCGACCGGCAGCGAGGAGACCTTCACAATGACATCGCTGCACCGTGATCTGAAACCCGTCGAAGCTCCATCCGAATATCTCGTCGCAAGAATAATCATGCATCATAACGATGTCACCAGAAGCAACTTACAATTGAAATTGTCTCCAGATCACAGCCAGTACAGGATGGGGCGAAGCCCTGTCCCCGTTCGAGTGATTGTACCGCATTTTCGTAGTCACCTCGCATCAGGTGCATCTTCCCAAGGACCTGGATGAACGTGTTAGCATTGCGCATATCCGCCGTCCAATCTCACATGAAATACATGGATGTAGCAATACAATGTCTCATCATCTCTCGAAACGGCAATCAGATGATGCATGCGAGAGATTGCGTCGTCATGCTTCCTGGCCACGAACAGCATGATCGTCTAGTGATGCAGATGGTCAATTGTATCGCAAACCTGTTATCTGTATGGATCGCAAACCTTCATGAACAACAACAAATTGCTCTCGTTTGGATTACAGTTTCCGAAAGCCAGGTCGAACACCTGCATCGCTGCCTCTGTTTCACCCTTTCCGATTTGTGCGAGAGCCTTGGCAATATAACCCATGGCTGACGGTTGGGTGTCGATAGACTTGATGTATGGGATAAATGGATAGAAGCACATGGAGGGAAACCAAAATCACCTGCTTGGCGTCATCGTATGCCGCACTCCAGTCTTGCGAACGTGCAAGTAGAAGAGCGCTGTGAGTAAGCATGTTGTAGTTGCCATTTGAAGAACTTAATGGATCGTCGCCCAAAATGGTTGTGTTTATATCAATCGAGCCCTCGTGCATCCATTGCATGAAGGCGCCGATACCCGGGTTCCACCTTTCCTCGGCTTCAACGGCCGCCACTCGTAATGCATCGAGCGACAACTGAAGGTCGGCTTTATCGTGCTGCAGACTAGCAACCTCAGTATCGTGTTCCCTTTGAATGTATCAAGAGTAACCTTGAAGCGCTGCGCTTCGTCGCGCACTACTTCAAGCGCTGACTCGAAATCAGTTGTTTCGCGCTGCAGACGGACAACATCAGTATGATGTTGTCTTCTGAATGCACCAGTGACCTTTAGGCATTCAATTATCCTGTTGGCCTCAGCCATCTCGCCTTGTAGTGTGGTAAGTGCAGACTGCAGGTTGGTTTTGTCGCATTGAAGAGCGGTAAGCTCAATCTCATGTTGGGATCGAAGTGTATCAAGGGCGGCTTGTAAGTGATTGCTTTCATTGTCCTATTGAGATATGAATGTGTGTTGTACAATTTCTGAGACATCCAAGGCACCAGGGAGCCACAAACACTCACTTGCTATTGGAGGACATCACTGGTCTGTGAGGCAACCTTGATAGCATGAAGTTGAATATCACTCACAGGCTAGAGGGATGCAACAAGGATGATACTATGGTCTGTGAGTCCATTATGTGGTTGACAATCACTCACTCGCTGCCAGTGGATGGGATGCAACAAGGAAATACAGTTTATAAGACAGTCATTAAAGCATGGAGTCAATAGTCACTCACAAACTGGATGGGATGCACCAATGATGATGTGGTCTGTGAGATAGCCATGAAAGTGGCAGAGTCAACAGTCACTTACTCGCTAGATGGGATGCAACAATGTCAATGCTGTTTGTGAGACAGCCAGGAAAGCATGGAGTTGACAGTTACTCACATCCTAGAAGGGATGTGAAAAGGACAATATGGTTTGTGAGACAACCATGAGAGCATGGAGTCAACAATCACTTACATGCTAGATGGGAGGTGATGAGGAAGATACAATATGTGAGTGAAAGAATGGAGCCAACAATCACTCACAAGCTAGATGGGATGCAAAAAGGACAATATGGTATGTGAGACATCCATGAAAGCACAGAGTGGATAATCACTCACATACTAAACGGGATATGACAAAGACATTACAGTCCATGAGATATTTGTGAAAGCACGGAGTCAACAACCACTCACATACTAGATGGGATGCAACAAGAATGATAGAATCCATGAGACAGTCATGAAAGCACAGGGTCAACAATTACTCACTCCCTAGACAGCAGGTGACAAGGATGATGTATTCTGTGAGATAGCCATGAAAGCACAGAGTTGACAACCACTCACTCGCTGGAGATGCACAAAGGGCAAGACAGTCCATGAGATAGCCATGAGAGCAGGGAGTTGACAATCACTCACTTGCTAAATGTGATGCAACAAGGCCAGTGCTGTTTGTGAGATGGTCATGAATGCATAGAGTTGACAATTACTCACATCCTAGATGGGATGTGAAAGGGACAATACAATCTGTGAGACAGTGGTGAAAGCATGGAGTTAACAATCACTCACTCCCTAGATGGCATGCAACAATGATGACATGTTCTGTGAGATGCCTGTGAAAGCATAGAGTTGACAATCACTTACTTCCTAGATGGGGTGAGGCAAGGACAATATGGTCCGTGAGACATCTGTTAAAGCACAGAGCTGACAATCACTCACAGGCTAGATTGGATACAAAAGGGACAATACAATCCATGAGACAGCCATGAGAGCAGAGTTGATGGTAACTCACTCCCTAGATGACATGCAACAAGGATGATACAGTCTGAGACAGCCGTGAAAACACTAGTTGACGAACACTCACAAACTAGATGGGATGCGACAAGGACAACGCGGTCTGTGAGACAGCCATGCAAGCATGGCAGAGTCGACAATGACTCACTCGCTAGATGGGATGCGACAAGGCCGATGCCGTTTGTGAGACAGATGTCAGACGTGAACACAGGGAGTCAATAATGACTCACTTCCTAGATGGATGCGAAAGGGACGGTCGGTCCGTGAGTCGGACCGTGACACAGCCGTGCAAGCACGAAGTCAACAATCACTTACATGCTAGATTGGATGTGACGAGGACAATACGGTTTGTGAGTGATAGTTGTGAAAGAACGGAGTCAACAATGGCTCACAAGCTAGTTGGGATGCGAAAGGGACAATACGGTCTGTGAGACTCATCCGTGAAAGCACGGAGTCGACAATCACTCACATACTAGATAGGATGCAACAATGATGATACCGTCTGTGAGACATCCGTGAAGCACGGAGTTGACAATCGCTCACATACTAGATGGGATGGGACCGGAACGTCATGATGTGTGAGACAGCCGTGAAACCACAGAGACAATAACTCACTCCCTATACCGCATGCGACAAGGACGACGCTCTCTGTGAGACGGCCGTGAAAGTACAGAGTCAACAATCGCTTACTCGCTAGATGGGATGCCACAAGGCCGATACGGTCTGTGAGACAATCGTAAAAGCGCAGAGATGCCAATCACTCACTCCCTAGACGGCATGGGAGAAGGCCGATATCATTTGTGAGACAGCCGTGAAAGTATAGAGCCGACAATGACTCACTCGCTAGGCGACCATACGGTTTGTGAGACATGCGTGAAAGCAGGGAGTCAAAAATCACTCACTTGCTAGTAGTGGATGGGACACGACAACTGTTGGTTAGACTGCCAAGTGAAGAGATCACTGTCCATCGACTTGCCATTTTGGCGGGGTATCAATCTTAGAGTTGTCGCTCGAGAGCGACAAGAGTCAGAGTGCAGAGTAGTTGGAGAGGAGTGGGAGTGATCGATGTGGTATGAATGATCGAGCGATCGCGAGTCGCGACGTAATAATATCCCACGTCAACAGTTCAAACTTAAGAGGCAACTACCAAAATAGCTAGGATGCCCTCCGAGCTGAGCAAATCCAATGAGCTCATTTCATCCTTGTTTCGCCGCAAAGGGCTGCAACGAAGGAAGGGAAAGAACTTAACGCCACTTCAACAGAGAGCAACACGAACACCGCTCCATTCTACAGCAACATACCAACGAACCCGCTATAACTTCAAGTTACTGACCTTGGAGGTCAATACCTACTCAAAACAGCACTTGTCCATTAAACCTGCTCTATCATCGATTGCTCGTCAGGGATGCCCTTTGTACAGGAATAGTGATCCTACCTTTGGAGTCATTCACGCTTTGACTGCAACTTCTTTCTTTTCACTTCCGCTCTCGTCACTAGTCACAA
>JBBPND010000542.1:0-10379 GCA_038090655.1 Gastroboletus turbinatus | reverse complement strand
GCCAGTACTAGCCTTGGGGTTTATATAGCAAACTACTAGTTGTACATGTGTATACCGGATCTACCGATGTAGGGCATAGGGTGTGACGGTAATTAAGTACATGAGGCATAGCATGAGGCAAAATGGAAGAGAAGCATGAACATGCTGCAACAGCAAGCTGTGGCAGAATGGAAGCGATCGGAAATGAAAAGAAGCGTGCTCTGCACGGAGATGATCGTGGGAAAGAATATAACCATATATGGTCCGTTGCACAAGTGCAGTGTGTATCCTGTGACTGACGGTCTAGCCTGCACAGCTGAAGGGAAATAAAGGGTCACGTGACCTGGTCACGTGATCATAAAAAGAGAAAGCAAATGACAAGTCCGTTGAAGTGCATGTAGCATTGTTACCGATCGTAACACACCTCCTCGTCTCCTCATCTCCTGTTGCCCACTTCAATCCATCCGTGCGCATCGTACATATATCCAAATGTCACAACCACACATCATCCGTTTATCTTGCAGCCAAGAATTTTCCTCATCTCGTCAACGCCTCCTCGTCTCCTCATCTCCCGTTGCCCATTTCAATCCATCCGCACGCATCCTATATCCAAACATCACGACCCGGGCCACGCATCATCCATTTATCCTGCAGCCAAGAATTTTCCTCGTCTCCTCGTCTCCCGTTGCCCACTTCAATCCATCCGCACGCATCCTATATCCAAACATTACGACCACGCATCATCTGTTACCATTAATATGTCTTAGCTGTTGTTAAGACCCCCTCTGTTGGTCTTAACGAATTTACATGTAGCAATTACTTAGATGACTTAAAACAACTTTAGCAACAGTGATAAAAATTCGTTAAGACAGAGTGTAAGTCGGCCACCCTGACTTAATTGTCTTAGGTGAGTTTGACTGTTTGCAGATGGCCAAGAAGATTTAAGTTGGTCTCAAACGAAATTAACAAGTTGAGGTTTTCCTGATGTAACCCGGCCTCTTGAACCAGGCAAGAGCTGAGTTGTCCTCCCAAGAATCGAGATTCGCTCCAACATCAGCAAACTAACCCCCCACTGGCCAGCTGTTGCAGCTGGCCAGTCACTCCAACAAGGTACCTAACTGGTGAGCCTTTTCTTGAGTGCCCCAGCATGTTCTAGTATCTACCCAGTCTGGGAAAGGCTAATTAACCTTGCTTACAGGAACTCTTATATGTCTTACTATAAAGTGGACAGTATCACACAGTCTGTTGCAGCTTGGAAAAGCAACAGACTGACATTCTAAATTGGGGAGAGAGGTAGCATTCAAACCGAGATACAAAGCAATTACAACAATGCTGTCACTACCGACAGATCTAATCAAGCTAATCGAGATATGCATCAAAACCGGTGGTTGTGGTTGCCACGCTGCCGTTCCTGAAAAAAAAAATTTCATTAGCCCATGTTCACGCACAAACATATGCCTACCTTCCAATCTTGGCCCAATGAACACGAAGCGCCTTCGTCTTGGCCCGGTGGATGGGGGTTGTATCGCATTTAACCATAAGACCCATAATATCGACATAGACGTCGGTGTAAATGTCTCACTTGAACGTGACTTCCTTGCTCTCGGCAGCAACTTCGTCGAGAGCAAGCTTGATCTAATGTGGATGTCAGTACATATAAACATAGGAATGAGTGTGAATACAGCAGTGGCAGCGAGCACAACAGCGGCATGTGGAACTTCATTTGCAAAAACTTTGGGGAACAGATTCCCGACAGTATTGGGATTGGTGTAGAAAAATTCGACAACGAGGCCAGCAAGTGCAGGATGTGCAAGATTGTTTGTATGGCCCTGGCCAGAAAATTAGCTCGGTAACTTCTAAAAGTATGACTTACCTCCTCGTCCCGGCCATTCTTTAAAAATGTACCACCTACCAATAGTGCTTTTGCGGTGTCAGCGTTGACAGAACGGCGGTTTTGAGGGTCCCATTGATAGCGTTCATGAACGACATTTCGCACCTTCTTTTTAAGAGCCGACCGCCAGTTTCCTATATCCTCCCACAACTAACTCGACATTAGTACAATAAAGTGGGGAGGATGGCGTTGATACATACAAGCTTGGTGATGTTGTTGGTATATTGAGGCCACCAACCTTGAGGAGTAGCGGTTAATCTCATATCGCACAGAGTTAAAATAGTACTCACCCTCAGGTATGACTAACCCACACCCGCGGCGCTCAACTATAGCCTCATTGATGTATTCGCTGGCCTTTGTATTAAATTGCGGGCGCATCGGGAATGAATTGATGGATGCGAGGTCGCAGTGAGAAAACAGTTTGGCATGCTCGATGATATCACAGACGGCAGGGGCATAAAAATGAAGCTGAGACAGATCCATGTTATTCAGATGCACACCAGATGTGGCGGACCTGGCGACAGGTTGTGGAAGAGAATTAGCAGGAGGATTGGCGGGAGGATTGGCATCAGTAGATGACAGTGCAACTTGATGGCATTGTGAAATAGGAGCCTCCAGTTCATCCACATCATCCACTATAGAATTAGTGCAGCTAATACTGCGAGAACGTTGTGACTCCTGCTGGCTTCGGATGACCACAAGTTCCCTGTTATTAGGGAGGCGCGGTGGGCAGTTGCACTGGCGGTGCTGGGTGACAATGTCCTCCACATCACCTGATACACTTGTCAGTCGGATATATCAAGCCAATGTTTACTTACCTTGAGGGGCCGCGGGATGGGACAGTTGCTGGGAGTTTGGCGTGACACCGCTAATCGTAGATTTTGCCCTGCTTCCATGGTCACTTGAAATAGTATCTGGGAAAAGTTGTCATCTGGAGCAAAACAGGCTTTCATCCCACACGTACTCGCAGTAATGTTTTCCCCATGCTGCACAGGAGCACCTAGGTAAGTACAAAGAATGAGTAAGGGGTCGCCAAGTTGGAAAAAGCACTTACGATTGAGGTCGTTGCGAATGACAGACTCTGCGATGCATTCGTCCTCATCCGGAGACATCTCATCAATTGCATCGGCGTTACCATTGAAAATTTCCTCGCCATCCATATCTGTGTCCACCATCAAGGCAGTGTGTGCACGAGGCAGGAACGAAGGGAGTTGAAGATACGAACGTGTTCGACGCAACCCAGCCGGCCGCAGAGGAGGTGAATCAGGCATTGCATCAACTGATCCCTGGTCCTCAACACGAGGTGCAGAGGATGAATGTTTGCGGGACGTCAATGCATCTGAGGGCTGAGATGCAACTGCAGCAAGCATACAAAGTTGCAATGTCTGTAGTCTAGGCCAGGAGGTATCTGTATCGTTAGGTGCGATTCCATACTTGTCACTTGTCCTGCATTCAGATGGAGCGCGTGAACTTGCTGGAGTGAACTCAGAACTGGTACGCGATACAACACCTGTGGAAAATAGGGAAGAACTGCGAGAGGATGGACGGGAAGAGTTGGATGACCCTGCCGAGGGCCTGTTGTGAGTTAGTACAGGTGGCTCAATACAGCAGACAACGAACACTTACAAGGTCCGTCTAAGAGGAACAGCGCCGTACTCCTGGGTATTGAGCCTCGCCCCGTGTTCGGTATCGCCACCAGTCTGGGAGGGTAGCTTAAAACCGTACTGAGCGGATTGCAACAGCATGAAGGTTGGTCTCACTTGGGTCAGTGGAGCAGAGGATTCTGCCCATGGCGGAATCTGACTCTCCTCATCATTGTACACCGCATCAGTAGGATGAGCGGGGGCCATCACATTGACTTCTTGCCCTTCCGTCGCGATATCGAGGCTGCAGGTGGATTGGCGTGAGGATCTTGCAGATTGGATTCGCTCAATGTGTTGCAGCTGTTGAATCAATCCCCCAGAGCCTTTCCCAGCCCACGATGAACATTTCAATTCCGTATCGGCTCTGGCATCTGCAATGGGGAGAGCATGTCAGTAAAAAAGAAAAACATATATATGGACACCCACCAGGAAGTTGATCATTGTTGAAAAGTTCCTCAGGCCAAGGTCATTTGGTGCGTCATTTGGTATTGGCAGCGACTTCTCCAACAGTAGCCTGGGAGTTGTTGGTCTCCCTGGAAGGTTTCCTTTTGGCAGGCATGAGGATGGGTGCGACGATGCAATTTCCAGGTTCCGATGTACCAGTTGATATAGAGAAAACCGTATGTTTACAATGAGGCACAGCATTGACAAAACCTGTCATTGTTGATAGCCGTCACATGTCACCAAGTTGGAATTAGGCAGTTATCCATGAGTAACATCGCGTACATGTATGTACATTTGAGGAAGTACTAGTACTACTGCTGAACTCGATGTACAATAGTCCATACAACAATGTTAACGAATCATTGAGTATAGAAGCAAATAACATTATGACGGCCAGTGTCCTCTTCTTACCGGAAGGGTTTTGCCAAACCAGAGTTGTTTTGGCCTGTAGAACACCACGTGGGGAGCGCACCGGTACTGCGGGTCATACGGTAGGGTGGACAGCGGGAAGAACTGGAAGAAGACTGGAGAGGCTGCAGCCGGGCATGCTTCAGGGGACTGGAAGGTACGAAATCGTCGGAATCGCTCTCTCGATCTTGTCTCAAACACTGATCCGCACGTTGGTGTAGGCCCGGGTCGCTTCGAATGAAGCTGTGTCCCAGGGGGAGGTTCTTCGGTACTGTGGGGGGAACGAGGAGCAATGCAGGTGTTGGTGGTCCTGACTCGGAGCGTGGGGCGGTGACTTCCGATGAATGAGAGGTGTCCAACTTCGGCTTGAATAGTGCGTCATCCTAATGTTCGGGCCGAAGTTCAGAAAGAGTCATGACAATGTGCTTGATAAATACATCATGATTGCAGGATGTTTTGCGGTAGAAATATCCCTGCTCGTTGGTGGCTAGGGGTTGGATGATTTCCGCCCGAAGGAGTGTGAGGAGTGGGATGACTGGTTCAAAAAACGGATGTATATGCTTCACGACAGATGGGCCCCATGTCAGGTCCGATTGAATAGTGATTGTTTTGAGCACACTTGGTTTGAAAGTGTTGAAGAACTTGTTGTAACACTCTGCGAGATCCTTTTCGGACTTTTGCTTCGAGGGTCCGTCGTAAAGAACGCATATCCCAACGAGGATGTAGAAAAATGACTCTAGATTGTGGAGGGCATCGTGCACCACTGGCTGCCCGGGACCAGCCATTGTGAGCTGCGCCGACATCCACAACCATGTTCCCTAAGTTACGTCACATGTCAGCTAGGTGAGCTCAATGAAAAAGGTCAAACTAATAACCATCCGATACAGCGGGCATAAATCAATTGTTTTGTGGGGATTGTCATCTGGACTATCGGTGCCCATGAGTACCACAATGTCATTGTTGGCTGTGAGATCCGCAACGGGTACCATTGTGCGCACATCATGAGAGTTAATCTTCTGGACGGGGATGCGATTGTCATACTGAACTGATGGCTCAGAAATATCAGCTTCGATCGGCGACGTCGGAGGTCCATCGGAACGGGGAACATCAACATTTGATGTATCAGAGGGTGTGGTCACCAAAGAAGTCACTGCGGGAACTGCATAGCCCCAGTCACCAAGAATCCCTCGCCATTTGAGATTCCGAATTTTCTGGCATAAGCTCTCCCGTGCCTCATCGGAAAGATGCTCCATATGTACACCATGATCAGTCTGATTTTGTGCTGGGGCAAGGAACAGATTGGTGGGGCTGACATTGTGGTGTAGGATACCGGCAACCTCAAGTGCATTCTTGTGCGCTAGAGTCTAATTAATGATTGATGTTCGATATCATGAAAATGAAAGCTCACTGACAGACGATGTGATCCAGGAACCCGATGAGGAGCTCTCCGAGAGACGAAAATTCGAGGATGAGCTTGCCAACAGGTTGAGAGACGAGACGAGATAAGATCCACAGGTGGAAAGAGGAATCACGAGGGAGGGCCGAGAAAAGGAAATGTGTAGAGTGATTAACCATGGCGTGATGGCATTCAGGATCCTGGAGGGGTGTCTTGACTTGCTGTTCGCTGACTAGCATAGGGACACCTTTGATATCGTGTTGCTCTAGGATGTGTAGAACCATGCCTTCCGTGTACTTCCTGAGGGGGTCAGTCCACGAGTCCTTGATCACGATGTACTTGTCTACAAGGCTCCGAGTTGAGTCTACCTCGCCCTCCCAGACCATCGTCCCTTGACTGACCAGGCTGTCAGATATAGCTAGGACACTCCTGAGCCAAATCTTGCAGCGCTCGCGGTGCTTATTGACAATCTCCAACCACTTGGTCCTCTTTCCCTCCGTGTCTTGGTTCCAGGTATCTTCGTCACCCTTGGCAACATCTTCATTGTCTGAAGGCTCCATGGAATCGTCCAACCTGGAGCTTGGTGTATCCTCATTCTCTAACTGAGAGACAGGATCATCCATGAGGTTAGGTTCCTCCAGCTGAGATCCCTCCAAGTCTGGGTTGCTGTGCTCCGAATCGTCACGATCAGAGTCGGAGATCTGGTCCAGATCGTAATTGTTCCATTTGATCGAAGTATCAAATCCAATGTTCGAGTAATCCGATAAGGAGATGCCGATTACAATGTGCAGGAATTGGAGTGGTGAAGAGTTGATGTTGAAAGGACAGGTCGAGATGGACCCGCTACGATGGAATGTCGTGAGGTAAATGGACGATCTGAGAATGCGAATACAGGAGACAGAGAGACGGCCATCTTGCGCACCCAATAGACACGATGCTTTTCCAGCGATTTGTATGAACAATTCTTTTTCTCTCTTGGAGTCACCCCGAGTCTTCACCTCACAGAATGTCACAACATGTTCCCAGGTATGTACACTGGTGCCATCGGGAGCTTGAAAGAAACAAGTGATGTCGGGCTTCCTCGCTGTGTACGCGCCATCCAAGGGTTTGGTTGCGGATTTGGCATCCCATTCACTACATGTGAATTAATGAGTGAATCGTGAACAACGAAAATAAAAGACTCACAAACACGATATCCCATATACATGATGTACAGTGGCATGCACACTATTCAGGAACTTTGCGAGCTTATTCTTGCGATTCAAGTTCTTGCTCTGGCTGACCATAGGGTGTCGAAATGAGCAAGCATGTGCGCAGCCCCTCGTCGACCCTACCACCACCATTCTACAGACCTAGGTACATTCTCGGTTGTCATCGTACCATGTGCTTTAAACCTTCGTACATACTCGCTTGTATTTCTTTTATCTCGACCCTTCATTTCATATGATACCTTATACACTCGAGTACTTATAGTCAAGAGTATATAGTCTCTCGCTCGACGACCGCTACCTCAGTCCGTTCTACCGCACGCGACTGAGGTGAGCTGCTTCCTTATCATACCTAACTAATTGCTCACTATGTACACAGACCGTTCGTCTAGGTAATTACCAATGACCAGTCCGTTCTACCGCACGCGACTGAGACCATTCGTCTAGCCGCGCGTTCTAGCCCTCATCCTACTTGTGCTCTCACATAGGGTATTGCGACCATTTTCCCTCTTTGTAGTCACCTTTGGACTGTAAAATGTGAAATAAACCTTCGATAGTCTTGTCCTCTGGGAGTAGAAGGTGTTCCGAGTAGATATGTGCCAGAAATGCGATACTGTCTTGCTGCTGAGTAAGCTGTACGGTGGCCCGAGTGTCGTTCTCGAGCAACCAGTCCATTGTGGGACGGTGCCAGTCCATTTTACGTCTGAACAGTTGGGGAATGGTTGGTAGCTGCAATTCTCAGTGAGTTTTTCTCCTTCAAATTGTTGTTTTCATGGCAAGGCTTACTGTCACTAAGTTGTAGGGGGTAGCCTGTGGCTTGATTTTCTACGAATAAAAAAGATATATCCATACTCTGGTAGATTTGTTTTAGTAATACTGATTACTCACTCAAGTTCTGTATTTGCTTGAAAGTGTGTAACGACTCTCCGACATGATGTTCAATATTGAGGTAGACGAAGAGGATGCTAGCGAGGCAGATTGAATCAAATGAAATCGATGGTTCTCTGACAAAAATGTACGAGGCTTATCCGTATGTAATATGAGCTCCAGCGATTTGTAGTTAGTGACTAGATAGGTGATAACGTGTAATACAACTCCTTCAACCAGTATTTGTTGAGCCAGAACTCTGTGCTTAGTTCATAGCTGCTCAACTTAGTCAGGCGTGAATGTGCTTCGACACCGAAGTTAGGGATAAGGTGAACGGGTGAACATATGAACGTTAGCGGGATCACCTCGCCAATGCGCTCTCCGTTGGCCCTTACCACCCGCTTGAGAAGGTGCATCCTGGTCGCCGGGTTGACATTTCCAATGTTGAAGTGCAGAACATATGCTGCGAAAAAATCACATTGTAGAGGTCGGAATATCATCTGCAGCTGAACGACAGAATGCCCGATTAGTCTGTGTTTCGGCCAGTCACTATTGGATTGGGGACTGATAATCACTGAGTCGTATTGACTGTAGGAATTTGCAGCTGATGGAGGACTGGCGTGAAGTGTCTGGGGAGGTTCCAACTCCTCGCTGTGATACAACCTTTGCTGTACACGCACGTTGTGCCATATCCAAGGCTTGATCGCATCCAGGGTCACCGAGGTGCCATTCTGCTGTGCGAGGAATGCGGAAATAGCAGGAATGAGGCTGGGTAGGTTATATTTGACGGCAGCCTCGGCAAGAGAAAGTCGCGACGAGGGCTTGGTTGCAACGTGAAACACAGTAGTCGAGGTCGCAAACATGCGGAAAGGCTTTAGAGCAGCGGGGTCGGATCCCTTGAGAAGGGTGGACGTGGTAGCGAAGTAGTCCACGACAGGGCGCATTGGAGTGATGTACTTGGAGATGGTGACCTTTTCAGCATCCAGCTCATAATCCTCCTCGATAGACCCTTCATCTGTTGCAGGGACTATGTAACGGCGTTCCTCGATATACGTTGCTATGTCAAACCAGAAACACTTGTCCAACCTGTCGAGATGGCAGGCGATCTGGTTGTAGTAGTTCTGATTATTGCCAGCACGGGCTGGCACCTTGATTTCTTGGACGTGGGCATGCTCTGTGACGTCAGCAGTCCATTGCATTGGTGCTCCAGATTGACGGATGCCTGGGACAACGCTCTGGAGGAGCTCCAGCTTGGGGATCTCCCAATTGTCACATGTGCCATGGTGGATGATAGTGGCTTTGTTGTCATGAAACTCTTCAAGTGTTTGTGCAAGACGATTGAGGGAATCCGCCGTGAACGTAGGTGCTTGCGCAAGGTAACGGAAGTCGAGGAGTGCACAAATGGCGAGGAGAAAGCTTCGAGGGACACCACCAGGAACAATGCCGATGATGTAGCGTTGGACAGTGCGGTGATCATGGGCGGTAACTTGCTTCAGCTTGGATATACCTTCATCGAACACTCGGTACCCCACAGGGGTTTGAATGATTGAGAAACGAAAGTCAAGTTCCATGGCGCCGAGTGCCGTGATGCACCATTTGACGTCATGATCCCAAGCAAAGCGATGAAAGTGATGCAAGGGTTCGATTGTGATAAAGTAGGCAGGATCCGATAGTGACCATTCCATCCAAACCAGCTCCACAACTCCATTTAGACCTAAAGACTTGATGGCCTTGAGGAAGTTCTTGTAATCCCTTGGTGAATATTTCGAACAAGCGGAGCGGATTGCAGCAAGGGTTTTGTCTGCGGTATGGGGAGGATGTCGATGTGGGTCGCCAAAGTTTTTAGATGTGGCGGTGGTTACCGACGAAACTTTTGGACCTGTGGCTGCCAACAAACTCTCTTCTGGCATATCCGCGATCCATGAGGCTAATGGGGTAAAGCAATAACGTAGATTTCCAACAGGATCACTCATCATGACACCCACCTGTGCCGCAACCTTCAACGGCAAGAGAGCGATGTTAAGCGCCTGATGCACAAGCTGATCTTGTAGTAGGCTGCGAATGCAGGTAGTTTTGTGAACGAATTTGGCAACGGGCAGTAATGCGAGTAGGAGATAGGCATGAAGTGACATTTTGCTGCGAATGCATGCGTCAATGTTGGCGAGACTGATGAGGACTGGATGAGCAACTCAATTGCTGCTCATGACAGATATATTCGTTTTGTCCGATGATAGGACCACTCCAAGAAGAGTAGCCCCTGGTGGCAATGCCTCCTGGGACAGCGTAGTATTACATAATTAGTCTGTAAAGATCCTGACAGATTAGGGGTGGCTTGACCCTTGTTGCCAATCCATTTGGGTTGTTACAGTCCAAATATAGCTAGATGCTACTGAAGTTCCTTGTGCCTATCAGACAGATTAGGGGTGGCTTGACCCTGGGCTAGACCAATTAGCACTGGACATAGCCACGGCATCTAATGTGGTAAAAATATAGCAGGTTAGATTAATATGCAGTCATTTGACAGGTTAGGCTGTGTAATTGGC